>JAOBAM010000007.1:43705357-43716108 GCA_025212355.1 Notarius kessleri | reverse complement strand
CCGCCTTTCGCCCGTAGTCAGCTGGGATAGGCTCCAGCTTGCCTGCGACCCTGTAGAAGGATAAAGCGGCTAGAGATGATGAGATGAGATGAGATGAAGTTTTTTCTAAGTATCTCAGATGATCTGCTGCCATTTTTCTGGAGACTGACTGCCACACTTGCCTCTCTCTCTTTCTCTCTCTCATACAGGTTAAACCTGATAGCCTCGTTATGTTTTTTGTCTGACGAGTGGTGTATTATGTACTAAGTCGCTTTTTTTATTGACAGACAAACGTTTCCCTAACATTCTGTTGTTGCTGCTGTTAGAATGTAAAAATGAAAGATGTAAAATGATGAGTGAAAGTAATGTTTGGAAATGTGAAATGCTTTACTGACTCAATAATGCTAAAGGCATAAAATAAACATCTAAGACAATAATTTCTATTTAAAGCTACTATCTCAGACTTTTACCCAGTGCTGTGCCTTCAACTGGTGTTTGGATATAGGTTCTTACGTTTCTTAAAAAAAAAAGAAAAAAACGTTTTGACTTGAAACCCTCTCAGACGGAGAAGCACTTCCACATCTAGTACAACTTTTAATGGTTCCGCAAGAAGGAGGATCCGAGGAACCCCTTTGATTATAGATTTAATCCTTATTCCTAGGTGTATGATTTTTTTAAGAAGCCTGAAAGATCCCTTTTAGGAGAGTACAGACTTCAGTCATGTGATGGTTCAGGTGCCATGAACAGTGTCATCTCACCCACGCACAACACACACACGCGCACACACGTACACACGATCTTGAAATGAAGACACATGAAATGAAATGAAATGAAATGAAGGCTGTATGTTAATACTGGTATATGGTTATTGTAATTAACAAATCAACCTTATATGCAACAAACTAACACTAATGCTAGTAATGAAACAAAACAAACAGAAAAAGGAGCAAGGAATAAAAGTTATTAAATCAAGCTAGGCTAAAAGCAATAGAAAAAAGGTGTGTCTTTAGATTTGATTTAAAACTGTCTATTGTGGGGGAGGATTTTATATGGACCGGAAGGCTATTCCACAGCTTTGGTGCAGCAACAGAGAAAGCTCGATCGCCTTTTGTTTTGAGATGTGTACGGGGGATTGCCAGATGAAGTTGGGAAGATGACCTAAGTGACCTGGATGAAGTGAAAGGGGTTAGCATGTCTGAAATATAAGAGGGTGCTAAACCATTTAAGGCTTTAAAAACAAAAAGTAGAGTTTTAAACTCTATCCTGTATTTGACAGGTAGCCAATGCAATTGAGTTAAAACAGGTGTGATGTGGGCAAATTTCTTTGTTCCTGTTAAAAGTCGTGCAGCAGCATTTTGAACAAGTTGTAACCTTGAGATGTTAGACAGAGACAAACCAGTATACAGACAGTTGCAGTAATCAAGTCTTGAGGAAATAAAAGCATGGACAACCGTTTCAAGACTATTATGGGGTAGGAGAGGTTTCAGTTTCGCAATGTTTCTCAGGTGATAAAAGCTGCTTTTGACCACACTACTGATCTGTTTATTAAAATTAAATGAACTATCAAACAGTACACCGAGATTTCTAACAGAGTCATGCAGGTTAGCAGACAGCGGGCCAAGGGTTTTGTTCAATTTAGCCACTGAGGAGGGAGAGCCAAACAGTATAACTTCAGTTTTACTTTCGTTTAACTGAAGGAAGTTTACTGACATCCAGGCTTTGATGTCATCAAGACAAGCAAAAAGGTTTGACAATATGGAAGTGGAGGTAAATGGTGTAATTGTTAGATAAAACTGAGTGTCATCTGCGTAACAGTGATACTGAATGTTGTACTTCATAAAGATAGACCTTTATGAAGTACATAAAGATTCAAGACCACATGGCAACACCCATGCTCAAAACACTGGCACCTACTGGACTACATCTTTGTCTGCCAGAAAGACTTGTCTGATGTACTTCACACCCGGGTTGTGCCCAGTGCTGACTGCTACACTGACTACTGCCTCGCCTCTGTCTAGCAAGAACTAACGATCCAGCAGCTAAAGAAGCATACAGAAGAGCATGCCACAGAGTGCAGAGCAGAGTGAGAGAAATCCAAGACCAATGGTGGATCAACCTTGCTGAAGAAACCCAACGTCATGCTGACGTGGGCAACACGAGCTTTCTATGATGCACTCCGGAGAGTGTATGGCCCCACCCACCAAGTGTTAGCACCACCCCACTCTACAGATGGCAGCATCCTTCTTACTGACAAGGAATCCATCCTGCATTGATGGACAGAGCACTATGGGAACCTCTTTGGAGACAAGTGCCAAGTCCAAGAAGATTCCATCATGAGAATCCCCCAACAGCCAGTCAGGGAAGAACTCGATGCTCCACCAACTCAAGAAGAAGTGAAGATTGCGATAAAGAAGCTCAAGTGCCACAAAGCCCCAGGTGTGGACGGCATACTAGCCGAAGTATACAAGCTGGGTGGAGATGCTCTCCAAGCAAAACTCACAGAATTCTTCAGGACCTGCTGGGAACAAGGATCTGTGCCCCAAGACTTGCATGATGCCATCATCATCTCAATCTACAAGAACAAAGGAGAAAAATCAGACTGCTCCAACTATAGAGGTGTGACTCTGCTATCCATCGCAGGAAAGATACTGGCCCGAATTATCCTTGACCGGCTGATTCCAACAATTGCTGAGGACAACCTCCCAGAGAGTCAGTGTGGCTTCAGAGCCAAGAGAGGAACCACCGACATGATCTTCGTGCTTCGACAAAGCCGAGAAAAGTGCAGAGAACAGAACATCAGCTTATATGCAGCATTTGCTGCTCTCACAAAGGCATTCGATACTGTCAGCAGGAGTGGCCTATGGAAGATCCTCAGCAGACTCGGTTGCCCTCCCAAGCTTCTCACGATTGTCCAACAATTGCATGAAGGACAGAAAGGCCAAGTCAAGCTGAATGGAGACATGTCCAACACCTTCCCCATTGACATCAGAGTCAAGCAAGGATGCGTCCTTGCCCCCATGCTGTTTGCTGTGTTCTTTAGCATGATGCTCAGAGAGGCCAAACATGATCTGGCTGAGGGAGTCTACATCCAGTATCACACAGACCTTCAACCTGAGAAGACTCCTGGCTTGAACTAAGACACGTGAAAAGATGGTACTAGACCTACTCTTTGCTGATGACTGTGCCCTTCTAGTCCACAGTGAAGAAGATCTACAGCTAGTGGTCAACAACTTCACAAAAGCTGCAAGTGCCTTTGGACTGATGATCAGCCTCAAGAAGATGGAGATTCTCCATCAGAAAGCTCCTGACGCCACGTACAACCCCCCTCACATGACAATCAACAGCAAGCCACTCAGCATTGTAATGAATTTTACCTACCTAGGGAGTGTCATCTCCAACGACGCCGCAATCTCAAAAGACATCGACAAAAAACTTGCCAAAGTGAACGGCTCTTTTGGCGGGCTACAGAAATGTGTCTGGGACAACCACTCTCTCCGCATGCCCACCAAAATCCTCATGTACAAGGCCGCTGTCTTGACAACCCTTCTCTACAGTTGCGAAGCATGGGTGTTGTACCATAAACACATGAAACTCCTCAAGCGATTTCACCAATGATGCCTCCGCACCATCATGAGGATAAGGTGGCAAGACTACACCACGAACAACACAGTGCTGGAACGGGCCAACTTGCCTAGTGTGGAAGCCATCCTCCTCAACAGACAGCTGAGATGGGCAGGACACGTGTGCTGCATGGACGACAGCCATCTCCCCAAAGCCATTTTCTTTGGAGAGCTTAGTGAGGGAAAAAGGAAAGCTGGTGGGCCACACAAGCGCTACAAGGACCAGCTTAAGCGCCAGCTGAGTGCTGCCAACATTCCCACTACCACCTGGGAAAGGATCGCCAGAGACTGTCCCACATGGAGGTCAACCATCAAGGAAGGCACCAAGGCCTTTGAAGCTGCCAGGAGAGCTGCGGCGGAAGAGAAGCGCCAGTGCAGGAGAGCGGCTCGCCTTCAACCAGCCAACCCAGACGAAGGATACACCTGCCCCAACTGCTCCCAAGTGTGCCAGTCAAGAATTGGCCTGCACAGCCACCTCAGAGCCTGCTGACTGATTCCCTGATCCTCGGACCGAGGAAACAGTCATTATCATCATCATTTTCTGAACTCTATTGTCTGTTGTACTGTTGTGATTTTTTGGTATGCCACCAAGAAAAAAAAAACACTTAAGTTGACCAATTTATTCTGTATTTTCTCTCATTCGTTCATTTGGCCACACCTAATTCCCTGTCCTTTCCAGGCCACACCAACAAAAATACAGATACCTCAAAGATCATGATGATATTACAATATGCGATGCTTTGATCCACACCATATTTGAAAATAAAATGTGTGGAGCCTAAACTACTGATAGTGCCAAACAATATACTGTAGGCTGTAAAGACAGCTTTACAGAAATTTGGATGTAGATTCAGATCCCAAAGCACTCTGAGAACCATGAAAGGAACCCACCCTCTTCTGGCTGACATCCCATAGTGGGACTGTAAATCATAGTGCAGATCATAGAAAAGCACTCAGAAGAAGAGTGAAGAGTGTGCTGAAAGGACATTCAGTATGAGCATATTGTGAATATGAGTCCTGGGTGAGTCTTTATGATTACAGCAGTTCTGAAAAGGTACAAATATATAGTATTCCATTGAGATTACAAATTTGCGAACTTAAACTATATAATAAGAACCAAATGTGGGTAAATTTAAAGTTACAATAGAGCCCATATTCCAATAAATGAAACAAATTTCCATTAGTACATTGGCAGGGCCTTGATGCCCAAATGATAGTCATGGAACTGTGTAGAAAATAAATAGCCTCTTCACTCAGGGAACTTAATGCTGCTACGATGTGGTAATAACACTTGATTCATCACACACTTTTCCAGGCCATGCATTTCACGTGTGTACTGTATGTTCCATACTGTTAGACTGGTTGTGTTGCATTGCACTGTCCTCATTGTACTGAGCTTACTACTTGTACCACATCTATTTATTGTCTCATACATTGTTACTTTCCTAATTTGTCTTGCATATCATCTAGTGATTCACTGTATCACTTTCGACAACCCCATTTCCAAACAATTTACAATGCTGGGTAAAATGTAAATAAAAACAGAATTTGATGATTTGCAAATCATTGAAATGCTATATTTCATTGAAAATAGTAAAAAGATAACATTTCAGATGTTGAAACTGAGAAATTTTATTGCCTTTTGAAAAATCTATACTCATTTTGTATTTAATGCCAGCAACACATTTCAAACAAGTTGGTACGGGGCAACAAAAGACTGGAAAAGTTGTGAAATGCAAAAAAACAACAAAAAACACCTGGTGGAACATCTTACAACTCATTAAGTTAATTGTCAACAGGTCAGTAACACGATCGGGCATGAAAAGAGCATCCCAGAGAGGCTGAGTCTCTCAAAAGTAAAGATGGGGAGGGGTTCACTACTCTGTGAAACACTGTGTGGGCAAACAGTGCAACAATTTAAGAATAACATTCCTCAATGTAAAATTGCAAAGAATTTGGGATCACATCATCTATGGTACATAATATCATTAAAAGAGTCCGAGAATCTGGAGAAATTTCTGTATGCAAGAGACAAGGCCGAAATCCAATATTGGATGCCTGTGATCTTCAAGCCCTCAGGCGACACTGCATTAACAACAGACACACTTCTGTAGTGGAAATCACTGTATGGGCTTCTGAAAACCATCAACTGTCAACACAGTTCATCGCAGCATCTACAAATGCAAGTTAAAATTGTACCATGCAAAGGAGAAACTATATATGAACAAGATACAGAAACACTGCCACCTTCTCTGGGCCTGAGCTCATTTATGATGGATTGAGGCAAAGTGGAAAACTGTCCTGTGGTCTGACGAATCAAAATTTTAAATTCTTTTGGGAAATCATGGATTTCCCATCCTATGGGCTACAGCGGAGAGGGAGCATCCGGCTTGTTATTTGCACACAGTTCAAAAGCTAACATCTGTGATGGTATGAGGGTGCATTAGTGCACATGACATGGGTACCTTACACATCTGGGAAGGCATAATTCATGTTGAATGATATATACAGGTTTTGGAGCAACATGCTGGCATCCAGACGACATCTTTTTCAGGGAAGGCCTTCCTTCTTTCAGCAAGACAACGCCAAACTGCTTTCTGCACATATTAAAACTGCATGTCTCTGTAGTAAAAGAGTCTGGGTGCTAAACTGGCCTGCCTACAGTCCAGACCTGTCTCCCACTGAAAGCATTTGGTACATTATGGAAAGAAAAATATGACAAAGGAGACCCTGAACTGTTGAGCTAACTGTATGTCAGGCAAGAATGGTCAACATTTCTCTTTCAAAACTACAGCAATTGGTCTCCTCATTTCCCGAATGTTTACAGAGTGTTGGTAAAAGTAGAGGTGATGCAACACAGTGCCCGTCTCAACTTTTTTGAAATGTGTTGCTGGCATTAAATTCAAAACGAGTATATATTTTTCAAAAAAAAAAATTTTCAGTTTCAACATTTGATACGTTGCCTTTGTACTATCTTAAGTTTTATATAGGGTTTCCATGATTTGCACATCATTACATTCTTTTATTTTTATATATTTTATACAGTATCCCAACTTTTTTGGAAACAGGGTTGTATATCAAGGGTTCTGAGAACGCTGTTTTGCTCTACTGTGTATGACAGTATGACTAGAATGACTGTAAAGAATATTATTGCACTATTCTCTTTCAGTCTCCCTATTGGTCCAAACAGTATCAAAATTAAAGCAAGAAAGGAAGCCAAGAAAACCTACACTTGGACTGTGGCATTTAAAACAACATCAACAACATTTTCTGGTGTTAATTAAAATACGAACACACCATCTGCTCATACTGGCATGTTCATTAATCATTTAATATTATATTTCTATTATTATTAGGCAGATTTTTCTTCCTGAGTAGTGGAAACTGTGAGAAATGATCAAAGATTTCCCTGCTCCTTTTCCATTTTTGACACGGGCACTTCTCGGACATAAAGTCAGCGAGGTATTGTTTTGAAAAAAAAAAAGAGAGAGAGAGAATAATGCGGCCATCCATCATTTTTACTTTTCATCTCTGTTGCCATGAAACAAAATCAGAGGACACTGATTAATACATTTCCCCACTAATTTCTTTTTTTCCACATGCATTCCCTGTTTTTTTTGTCTTTCTATTATTCTCTCAATTATTACAGCGCATGCTCTTTTCTCGATGCAGAGCTCCATGTTAGTGAATCAGGCTTTGTTGTGCAGTGCTGTCTCTCGGCACTGCCGCGGTGGGGGAGGTGGACTTCGGCCTCACACATCTAGGAGATTTCTGTTAAGGCTTGCACAAATCATCCAGGGGAAGCATCTTTAACAAAACAGCACCATTGAGGCTATAAAATGAGCCTGGTGTTCAGGATGTTTGCAATCAGAGCACAGCAAAAACACAGCACTTGTTCATTTATATTTTATTGTAGTTCAATACCCGATTTAATGCAATGCTTCATCATTGTTATAAAGCAATTTAAAAACTAAACCAGCCAAATCCTAGCACCCCGTTTAAGAATAATTCAATCAGTATTTTCTCACGTATTCAGTGAACTTAGCGTTCATCAAAAACCAACCTCCAGTTACGACTGACCCAATATCTGAGCAGAGCCAGACATCTGTCTTTAAGAACAAGCTTAGTTCCATATGTAAAGGCAATTCATGACTGATTCGATGAGTAGCTCAGGCATGCTGATCAATACTACATTCCGGTTGGGTGTGAATGGTAAAGCTGGGGGGGCTTTGTTTCCATTGCAAGCTTTCATTTCATGTTATCCAAACAGCATTCAGTGAAATGTGACCACGATCAACAACTCACAGCGTGAGCTGAGCACATGGTAGTACGCATGCCATTCAACATGGCCAATTAACACGTCTTGATAATTGCTCCGAATCAATAAGTCCATCAAGTCATTTGGTATCTCATGGCACATGAATTAGACAGAACTGGAAAGAAGGAAATAAAAGCGAGGATGTGTGAGAGTGATTCAAACAGCAGATTGGTGAGGATGCGGCACACGGAACACGACACAGGGATTTAAACACAGCTGTTTCTTTCCTTCTCTGATCTAAAAGACTGAATTTGTGACTGGATGGGCACCAGGCTCTGCCAGTCGTCATTTTGCATCTTAATTAGCTCTTGGCTATGCCTGAATTCCTATTATACCATACTGGCCAGATTGGAAATGGGACTTTCTTTTGCGTCCTTCAGTTTCTTTTCTGCTGCTCTTCCGACTATGCTTTATCTGTGGCAAAGCTTCCTGAATAATCTATCCCGAGATCTTGTCCCTTAAGGGAAATAATTCAGATGGAGCCCAGCACTGGTAAGCTGCCAATGAGGTGTTGCCATTCACAGTGTTTCCATAGTAACACCAAATCCATGTTCTCATTTGCCAAAAATAGCAGCTGATACAGTTGTCCATCTGTGCACTACAGGTTCCTGAGTGACATCTATGAGGTCTACTGTAAACTAAGACAAATCTTGGATACATGTAATAAAACAACAGTCATTCCTGTTCTGTTTCTGTTATGCGCTTTCTGATCTATATTAATGACATGCTATAAGTTTTGTGAAATAGTCAACAATGACAGTAATGTTAAACACAACATGAGAATAGATATTTATAGTACAGAGTATCGCTAGTTTGCGTTTCATTAAGACGGGAATTATGCTCACAAAATGCAACATTTCAAATGAGATAAAGTCTGTATCTAAGACTATACCAGTCTGCATATCCATACAACATGCATGCTGACTATACAACATCAATAGAACCCTTTGGGGTCTACTGGGTTGATGTGAGTTACATAACAGGCACAGTTAATGTTTCCACTGATGTCCATACAGGACATTACAATTAACTTGATTTAGCGTAGTATTTTAGTCTGAATTCTGTGAAGACACATGAAAATATGAAAATCTGAAGGCTGAAGAATATATCAAATGTGTGTGTGTATATATATATATATATATGTGACGTCTCCACGGCAGCGGTTTTGCCTTGGTGGCTGACGTATCCAAGATGGCGCCTAGTGAGTTATTTTGCTAACACCTAAAGCAATGTTTGCTACGCGTTTGCTGATGATCGCAAGTAAAGCGTGAAACCGTTGGTTCAAACAATCTCCTGGTGTCCTGGTGTAGTCCTTGTTTATATGACGCCTCGCTGTACTTAGCGGTGGGCACTCTGCAAAGTGAAAAGGCATCACTTCTACACAAGTCTATAATTCCTCCCAGTTTTGAAACTGGTTAGAGCCCTCTGTGTCTGGCATTTTCAACGCACCTGTACACAATGGAGCGGAAGGAATGCGGATATTCGATGAAGAACATACCCACTACAAGTAAGAAGTCATTCACAAAGAGATGTATCGAACAGTACCAAAAGTTCGCCAAACGTATGAGATGGACTGCTACAATATTCGACAGTAAATCCGAGAATAAAAATCAAAAGGAAACCTATGGTTTCAAGTCGGTCAAGATACCGGATCAGAAGAAATTATTGGAACCATTCGAGAATGATATGTATGATTTGATATGCAACCTGGAGTTCAAGAGCCACAAGAACGCCTTCCAGCGCATACTCAGCAAAGACGTGAAAGAGATCCAATCATCTAATCTCATCTACGTGCATGCTGACAAATCATCTAATTTGTATACTATGCCGAAAGAGCAGTATGTGAAGATGAAAACCGAAAGTATTACAAAGACTTATAAGAAAGCCACGACCAACATTAAAGAGGACATTGATTATGAAGCCAGTTTGATTGCAAAAGAATTAGAACTGGCTGATAGAATGGAGGTTTACGCGGAGAAGGAGCCGTTCATCACGCTGAAAGATCATAAACCAAACTTTGAAGCTAAACCTACATGTAGATTAATCAATCCTGCAAAATCAGAAATGGGTCGAGTAAGCAAACAGATATTGGAAAAAATTAACAACAAAATCCGCGAAATAACCAAGTTAAATCAGTGGAAAAATACTGCAGCTGTTATCGACTGGTACAAAAATTTATCAAATAAGAAACAGAGGTCATTCATCCAATTTGATATCGAATCATTTTACCCCAGCATAACAAAAGAGACACTTACCAAAGCTCTCATATGGGCTAAATCTATAATAAATATTGGTACACAGGAAGAGAGGATAATTATGCATGCTAGGAGGTCCCTCCTGTTCTATGGGAAAGCTACTTGGATCAAGAAAGATGGTTCCGAATTCGACGTCACTATGGGCTCACATGATGGAGCCGAAGTATGTGAACTAGTAGGGCTGTATATGCTGCATTTGCTAGGAAAACGATTCCCCAAAGAGGATATGGGACTGTACAGGGATGACGGCGCAGGCGCACCCTTGTCACTCACTCCAAAACAGGCGGATAAGGCACGCAAAGATATAATTGCCATATTTAAGTCATGTGGCTTCAGTATAACAGTAGAGATACTCCTACCCCGTATGGATTTTCTGGATGTCACCTTCGATCTCCCATCAGAGAAATATTGGCCTTACAGAAAGCCTAATAATGAGCCTCTGTACATAAACGCAAAATCTAACCACCCCCCTATCGTTCTGAAACACATAACTAAAAACATTAACGAACGATTATCGTCAATTTCTTGTGACAAAACAGAGTTTGATAGATCGAAGCCCGCATATGAGGAAGCTCTTAG
>JAOBAM010000007.1:42818955-42829336 GCA_025212355.1 Notarius kessleri | reverse complement strand
TTATGCAGAAATATAGAAAATTCTAAAGGGTTCACAAACTTTCAAGCACCACTGTATCAAGCTGTGTGCAGTTGATGCTTAAACTTTATGCAAAAAAAAAAAAAAAATCTAATAATCAACTTTTCCTGCAACTAATTACCTGATTCAGTCAATCATTCAAAAAAAAAAAAAAACACCCCGCATCCCACACTAAGGCGTGATCTATTCCAGCTATATATATATTCCATCCTTAAAATATCATCTGTGCTTATTGAGAAATATCTTTCATGAAGATTTTGACTGGCATTTTATTTTTACTGTGTATGTCAGTATTGAAAAGTGAGGAAGAAAATGATATCATTTAAACACAGTCAATTTAAAGTGTCAGCAATTGACACTTCCTTAAGCCTATCTACATTAAAGCAGGCATGTCATGATATCCAAAAAGCAACACAGGATGATCTAATTCAAACACACAACTAATTATTGTTTCATATCAGCATAATTCACACAGACCAATACCAGTATATATATTCTATAATATAAATATTTGTGATGGCATCTACAGGATCATCAGGTTTGTATGCAGGCTTGTTTGAGCGTGATGCCATCATGCCAGTTCAGCCATGTGGTACAGAGCGCAAGCTCTTGCTTGTGTGAGGATCATTGTAATGGGCTAGAACTACGGTGGTTTAGAAAATGGATCCAATCAGCAGTAACAGGAGAGCAGGTGGCCAGGCTGAGGTGAGCCCTTTACTCACCGTACTGGCTATAAGAGAAGTCAGGCTGTGCTGGTGGGGCTTTGCTCATGTCCTGAGTAGGGGTGGTAGCAGGGGCAAAGCCCAGAGGTCCAGCTCCAGGAGTAGTAGGAGGTGGAGGCATTCCTTGGGGTACAAACTGGTCACCTTGTGGCGTGCCAAAACTATACCCTGTCAATTTGGGAAGGGAAAAAAAATTATTTCTTTATTTCTTGAAAAGGCTTGCAAAGAATTAAAGTAAGTGCAAATGAAGAAACAGGTTATGGATTCATGTAAATGAAACAAAGCATTAAAGGGGAAAAAAAAGAGTAGAGAACAGAAAGAATAGAGACAGACTTTCTACTCTCACCGTACAGTAACACTCCATCGTCTCCTCTTTGCAATAATTTTAATGGAATTATTTTTAGATTTTAAAAGCTAACAGAGGGCCAAGGTAGCATGGTGCTGCATTGGCTAGTATTGCCGCCACCCACCCCCAAAACCATGCCTGTAGGTTAACTGGTGACTCCAAATTGTCCCTAGGTGTCAACAAATGTGTGAATGTGTATGTGGTGCCTCTGGCATATTCCATGCACAGCGTTCCCAGGAAAGGCTTCATCATCCACTGACCACTTACTGAAGATGAACGAATGTAGGACCAGAACCAACAGAGACATGAAGCACCTTTAATGCATCCCTACTCCAAAATCAAACAGAGGGAGATGTTTTTATGACTTACCAAATTGAGGTGGTGTGCTATAGCCCTGCTGTGGATATCCCTGAGGTGCCCCAAATCCTCCTGGCGGGGGTGCTGTAACTAGGAACGCATTAAAGGGTGAAGGAGGTTGGGCAGCACCTCGGCCTGCTGGCAAAGGAGGACCATATCCCCCTGAGGCATAACGGACAGGCAAAGATTAGAAACCCCTTCCCTAGTCAGCTGGAGCTGTCACACAAAATAAGGCTGATCTAAAAATCATCATAATATAACTTACCTAATGGTTGCCCTGTGGACACCCAAACACCTGAGAGGAAGACAAAAAGTAAAAGGAAAACCTTTCAAAAAAATATACTTTTTTCCCTGCTTTGGATAGACTATATGAAAACAGCGACACTTCCACTTTTGATGAACACATTTTGGTTTGTTTTCGAACAGATGGCACAGACAGTGCCGCCAAAAAGGAGGCAAACCGAGGCTCAGATAGCAGTTGGCACCTCTGGTGTCTTTTTTCATACTAGAATGTCATGTTCCCGGAGAGAGACTTAGTCGGCCTCACTCACCCTGAGGGCCATAGCTCTGCTGCCAGCTCTGAGCAGGCTGTGCAGCCCAGCCATTGGCCGCACTTAAGATGGCTCTGGGTCCCCACTGATTGGCTCCCAGCTGCCCAGGGCCAGGAGCTTTGTTGTCCCGAGGCTCAGCCTTCTTCACTTCAACCTGGACAAAGGACAAGACCAGAAGGGTGTGAAAGAGCAGAAATCAATAACCAATGTGTCTTCTTCACCCCATCAATTACTAATCCTGTAATTCAGCTGAGATAGTTTTACTTAGATGTAATACAATAGTTCATTAGTTAGAAAAATGAATCCTAGACTTCTAATTCTACATAATGCTGAAGCAATGTTTTTCAGGTACTTCTGAATGGAGTACACTTAAAGAGAGCCTTTATAAATTAATGTGAACAAAGTACAGGAAATTTTTTGATAAAAAGTGAAAAATACAGCCCAAACCGTCCCTATAAAGCGTACCTGAGAAACATCCTCCTTGCATTTCTGTTCCATCTTATCCCTTTTAAAGTAGATAAAAAATTATAATAGAAAGTCCAGACTTACCTTGCTAATGCATTTAAGAACCTCAATTTAGATCAATTTGAAGTAGAAATATGAAAACAGTAATTTTAGATCTAACTAAAAATAATAATCATGCAGAGAATAATGGTGTCATAGATCTAATAAGAAATGAATCTTCATACTGTGTCTAACATGGGAGGAAAAAACGATGTAGAGCATTTTGATTTGAAAACTATATAGACCTGAAAGAGCTTGAAACTATGTCTATTTATATATCTAATGCATCCAATGTGCATCATCAGAGATGAAAGTTTCTCTCATTATTTTCAGTACCCAACCATAGGTGCACCAGCCTTAGTGTAAAATGGGTAAGACTGAAATAGACCGGCTCCTAAATGGGTTGAGTTATTGGGGTCACCTTGAATCAAGCGCAAGGCATGACTTTTTTTTTTTTAACTTGCTTTCTGCAGTATAAAACACAGTGACCTCATTTTTTTGCCTTCCTTCTTCCCTCTTTGTCGACCTAATTAGGTGCCAGTTTGAGCGAATAGTCTGAGACCCGCCGCACAACCACCTAGGCCCTCTCCCGCGGGCTTCAGGGCTCAGCATGATGGGAGGAAGCACTTGAAATTGTGGCGTCCAACTCCAGAGCTGGGATTTGCAGAACAGTTTGATATGTTCCAGTTTCTAATTTTACAACACATGGCCCCCACCTACCCAAAATCCCACTGCAATAATGTCACATCAAGAACAACGACCTCGGTACTGAAGAACCTGTTTCCTTCAGGAAAACAGGACAGAGTCAAAGGGAGGGTAGATCCATGAGACCAAAAAAAGTACAATATAGGACAGCAACACTGAGCCTCTATAGAAAAGTACAACAGTCTTCACAAAAGTGGTTCGTCACTTTGAATCAGCACACGGTGCTAGCACAGGACAGAAAAGTGCCCTTGGCAATTTCAGAATATTAAGGAATACATATCCACCTGTAAGCACACTGAATGAACCAATTATGCATTTAAAGCTGAGCCACTACTCTTGATTCCAATAGAATATATTTGCTAACCTAAAAAAAGGAGGAAACTTTTTTTTTTTTCTAAAAACAGAAAATCGACACAGTATGGAGATTCTAACTGAGGTCACTTCATTGAGGTTTTGCTTCGTTTTGTTGGTTTTTTGCAATAAATATGTCAAGAACTCAAACTGTAAGTGACCTGGCAAAAAATGACAAATAATAAAAAGATGAAAAATGACATTGACCAGTCCTTTAGGTGAAAATGGATTACATTTTGAAGCACTATATGACTACAAAAATAACTTTTCAGGTACAAAAACCTGTATAATACTACACAGGATCAGAACCAGCACAAAAACACCCAAAGGAGCAGTCCAAGTAAACCAAACCTTGGGTGACTGCAGAGTTTGTAAAACCTATGAATCATTGTCAAAAGCATGCCATTTTGTGTTTTAAGCTAATGGTGTAATGACGGCTGTAGTATCAAATCGTGAATATAGATTAATTGCTGAGCATGTCTGTTAAATCAGGCTTAAGTTGCGGCTCTGGAAAAAACAAACAAACAATCTTGTTGGTCACCCAAGCTTCAGTTTCTTACTTAGGGTAAAATAAAACTACAACTACACACTTTTTTGCCCATGATGTCGTGAAAATGCATGTTGACAGCCTGGTCCACTGATTGTTCGGCCTCGAAAGTAATAAATCCAAAACCTAGCCAACGACCAAAAGTGAATCAAAGTAGCAGGGTGTTGGGACAGAACAAGGTGAAAAACAGGGGAAGGGGAGTTGAACAAGGTGACACCGGGGTGGGGGTTTGGATTATGTTGCAGTCTGTGATACAAGTAAAGGTTGCCAAACAAGAACTGCAATCTCATCTTGCAAAAGAATTAATATTGTACTCTACCCGTGCATTAAAGGTTCCAACCAATCAATTTCATTATTAACCAATAAATGACGTCATTTGATGTTTCAATTCAAGACATTCTATATTATCTTTATAAAAAAAAAAAACAAAAAAACATTTTTGTCCACTTTTTAAAAATAAATTTCCATTTCCTGCCCAATTTCATCCAAACCCCTTGAATGTCCCCTTGTTATATTCTTGTATAACATGTACAACAAATGCTGACAGCACCCACAATCATTACCACTTGATAATGATGAATAAAAATATAGTTTCTCAAAGCCTTCCCAAAATGACATCTCATTTTGGGCAAGCTAAGAGAACGGCATATTTACAACACAGCTATAAAAAGCACCACAGAGATAAAAAGGTAGGGTCCTGCTAGGAGTCTGTGCATGGTCAGAATTACATGAGGTGTAACCAAAGTTTCTGCTTTCCCTTTTCTTTTGAACCAGTTTTTAATATTTAAAAGAGTGAGCTACTTAGTAGAAAGTGGCCACACAGTTTGCTCATGAGGGAAAAAGTTCACCTTAGAAGGGCATTAATCTAGTTGAGACTACGGGACAAAATGACAAACAAGTCCCCATTTTCAGGGTCATTTTTATGATAAAGCAGAGGATGAACCATATAAAAACAGCGGGTGAGCTGTTCTTCTGCAGCACCAGCACTACTGTGTGAACTAGTTTAAAGTGATCAAATAACTGTGCAGCAGAACTGGGTTGTGAGAATCCCGCCACTTTGGGATCTAACCCGATTCTAATTAAGCAGTCTGAGACCTGGGTGGGGAATTTGAGATTTCTGATACTATACAGACAGCCTCACGAAACGTACATCTGACCTGCCGCTAAGCTAGTTAAGATAAAATTAATTAACATGGTTTTAAAACGGAACGCACGTTCTGTAAGCTTCTTACACTCGAGCAACCACCTGAAAGGTGTGACCTTTCTGACACACATCAGATGAGAAAGGAAGAAACTTTGCTTTAAATTAAATAAAAAAAAATCCATCTAAAATTAATGCTCACTTTTTCCTCCAGCTGCTTAACCGCCTTCATGCACACACCCAACACCTAAATAAACAAACTATACCTTTAATCGTGTAATAATACTTTCATTCGAAGGGTTATGATCGCACAGCAAAATTTTACGTAGGAACTCTGGCTACACCTTCCAATCTGACACTGAAACACATATTATACACATCTTTCCTGACTTTTATCAGTGTGGTGCCACTGTCAACACAATCCCCTGAAGGAAAAAAACAAAAAAACAAAAAACACATCTTAAGAAACAGTTAATTACAATCAAACAGTTCACAAGGAGTATATAGAAGAAACACAGGACTTATTTTACTACATATACACAATATAGAAACTCATTATTAAGAATATCAGATAAATATAATAACTATACGTTATATATGGTTAATAAATAACAAAGCTCGATATAACTACAAAATCCAATGACAAACTATTCATGTGTCCTCAAAGAGACTTGTGGTTAAAGAGTTTTTTTTCTCCTTTGTATTAAGCAAAAGATGAGGAAACAACTCTTCAGACACTCAAACACAATATGCATGGAAGCACGCAAAAAAAAAATAAAAAATAAAAAAAAAGATCCACTGAAACTGAATATAATTTGCACTGCTTTGGTGGCGTACTACAGGAAATAATTTAATGCGTAAATATTTCATATTAATTTCAACATTGTTAATATTTAATAATTATTTGCGTTCTGTACAATTTCATTTGACAACGAAATGCATTTTGTTCAAATCAGTTTCCTTTCACCACCGCAGTGAGGGTGTTACAGTGTGGAAAATTAAAACACTTTCAGCACTTGTCCGTCTCACTTATGTCACCTGCATTCTGTTTCACTGCCACAATCCAAGCAGTTAAGCGATTTGAAAGAATCAGCCTTCTCGCCCATTAAGGAAGAGAGGTTTCTGTTATGAGAGCACAGTGGATCCAATTAAAGGCAGCTGGAGATCAAGGCTTATGACTGCTTTTCAAAGCAAACAAAACGGCTCAAAAATATGAAGGTATTGACATCCTAAACAACAAGTAAATGTATCAGAAGCTGATTCAGTGATGTTTCCACAAAGCAGATGTCTGCCACACACACACACACACACACTATGGATTGGAAGTTTCTGAATGCAGAAGCTGTGCAACAGGCCAAAGTCGACATGGGAGTTAGAAATGAGATCAGAATGAGCTCTGCTGAAGGACATCAAGCAGGACTTTTTTTTCCCTCTTTGGGTCAGAATAGTTTGTCATGACTATGACGATAGCGGTATTGGGAACAGAACTAGATCAGCTTTTACCTCGGGGTCTCTGTTTCTCTGCATCATAGATCATTACCACCTCTGTGACCTTCAAGGAGAAAATGTATGACAAGTGAGTCAGTGGTAGAACAAAGTAAGCGCTTAAAGGCTGATCTAAATTCAACACACAACTGGAAGAGATCTCTCTTTATACTGTAGCTAAAACATCCTAAAAACAAAAACCATGATCATTTCTTATCTTGCTGTGCCGATAACAAAAAAAAAAAAAAAAACCAAGGACGTCCAAGTATACAAACTGAAATCTTACCACTCCAAATCTGTTAAAATAGTCCCTGAGTTCAGGTTCACCGCAGTTGTGGGGAATTCCACCAACAAATATCTTCTTGGATTTATTGCTGTCACTTTTACCTCCTTTCTAAAACATACAAAATAACCGCAGTTAAAATAGACAGAATCCTGCGAGTACGGGAGAACATTTATTTCTTCAGTATATAATTTAAATTCTGTCAACATCAGCAAAACATATTAATTAATTTATTATTATTAAAAAAAAGGCCTGAATTATAATTTTCATGTTTCCAAAAGAGCAGCGCAGTACTTACCCAGCCATCTTTTGCTCTTGTCTTCTCCGGCTGCATTCCTCTTGGAGTGCATGGCTTAGGGTCAATCTGTGGGAGCAGAGGATTAAACCTCGAATGTCCTTCAATTTTCACTTCCTTAGTTCAATCTTAAGTATTACTTGGTATCATTGGAAATGTATTTTATTTATAACAAATTAACAGTGATTTTTTTTGTGGGCTAAAGTCAAGGCGCAATCAGAAATGCAATAAGCTGCTTTGTTCTTACGTTTCTACCATCAAGATTATGAGGCTTGGTGTCCAGCACAGTCCGAACACAGTTTGGATCTTTAAACTTCACAAAGCCAAAACCCCTGGACTGATTTGTGCTTTTGTCCTTCATGATGACGCAGTCCACAACCTCTCCATATTGGGAGAAATAATTTCGTAAAGTTTCTAAAAAGAGGAAGCAAACAGGCTGTAATGCCAAACTGCACACTGTTCAATAAAGCATCCATAATTTAACAAATAAAATGTATTCTTTGCTGCTAGGAACAAAGTACACATTTTGTTATCTGAATACATCTGAACACAACTTGTAAACTGCGTGTACATACCTATATAAGCTACTTCTATAAATGGGGTCTATGATGTATAGTCAAATTTCGTCAATGTGATAATGGAGATCAACTATTGCTGATGGTTATTAGAGATATAAGCCTAACTGTCTGCTTTAATTAAACAGGTTTAACTTGGGTCAAATAAACTACGTATTTATTCTAGGACTCTCATCCCCTCGTCTCTTCCCCAAAATTTAAAACTCCATTTTAACACAATGCCAAATGGTTTGGATTCTCTGGATGTAAAGTTTAGGAAAAAAAAAAAAACTCTAATAGCTCCACTAAGAGTAACAAAGCATATATGATCAGTGAAGGGAATTTTAATTGTTATTTTATAGCAGCATGTAAAGTGACGTGTGCAGCACAGTTAAAATAATAAAAAGTATAAAATAACAAATAAGGAAGTACAAAATAAAAAGCGCTAATACAAATTAGAAAATATTACAAAAAACAGAAAATGTTATTGCACTTGAACAATGAAAGCAAACTGCATTTAAAAAAATATAAAAACACCCATCATACATACTGCATACCGGTATTAAAATATTTAAGCAATGAATATTGCACTCAAAACTATATTATATTATAATAAAAAGTGTGACATGACATAGCTCCAGTATTACAACTCGCAACAGTGATGTGTGTGTGTGTATATATAATAATTAATATAATATGAATGCTTATTATTTTAATAATAATTATGATAGTAATTTGAATAATAATCATGTTTACAACTATCTGGTCTGCGATCATAAGGTTCATGATTGTGTGCGTTGGAAAAAAAAAAAAAACCCTGACAGGGATCACCGGTCCGGATCACTTCTTCGTCATTGCAAATCAAGCTGCACTTTGCCAGGCAACAATGTAAAACAATGAGAAGTTCGCTTCACTTGCTTCAGCTAGCGAGAGGCTACAATGAGCAAGGTGTGTACATCTTAAATGCAGAAGGATGTGTTACTGCTAGCTACAGAAAGCACCAACTATAAACATAACATGGCACCTGGACCTTTTAAGGGCTTAAACGTAACAGGATTAAATGATACAGAAATATTGAGGGAAGCATTCGACCTATCTGGGGTCCTCAATCTGAGTCATATATTTCCAAAATGTATTCAGTGCCACACTCGTACAAGTACCTGCATACTCCTGATCCTCGTTTTTATTAAAATGAACTCCAACTACAATTCTCAATTCTGCACAGCGAGGTTTCCAAAAGAGCTGCGCATTTTTCCAAATCAAAAAGCAGCAACCGCAAATTCATTCCCCTTAAAGCGTGCATTACAGAAGGGCATCCATACTAACTCTGTGGGTGCATTTTAATTTGGAAGTTGCCCAATTTTTGTGCAGCTTGTGTGAATAAATCAGTCAGATGAGGCAGCTTTTGAACGGTGATCAGACTCCCGTACCCGCCACGCTACAGGTTTACTCAAGTGCAGTAACAGTGCGCACACTCACTCAGCGGTACTCTTATAATGTTGATTCATTTGAAAACACATAAACTGCTAGGGCAATTCAAATCCTTAAATATTTAAGAAATGCTTACTTTGCTATGCTCTTCTTCACACGCTGATAATGCTGGGTTTTGTAGCTTTTCTTTTTTAAATAATGCCCACACCACAAACAAGTGACATTCCCTCAGCCCATATATTGATGCTTGTGCCACAACTAAACACTACTCCACATATTCATGTTTTAATGCAAATAAGGAAAATTAAATGACTTAACACATTACATATTCTACAACATGGGTCTCTAACCTTAGTCCTGGAGTACCCCTTGTCCTGCATTCCCCTGCTTCAACACAACTGATGGGCGCAGAGAATACAGTACAATGTGCAGGACAAGGACACGGCGTACTCCAAGACCAGGGTTAATAAGTTATGTCCTATGGTAATTTATTTATTGTGTTCTTACATGCTACACTATGGCTACATTCACATTACCAGGTTGAGGACACAAATCTGATGTTCTGCCCAAATGTGAGAGATTTTTTTCCCCAGACTGTGTAGACACAAAAACACGATCATGTTAAATAAGACCTGAGCCACTTTCGTCTGTGATCCTAGATCAGACACAAATCAGACATGTAGTCAGTGCGACAGTCAGACTCCCAACACACATGCGCTTAACATCACCATCCAGTGTCATTAACACAACAACTGAGAACAGAAAAGGCAGATGAAGGAAAGGAAAAAAAAAAAAATTATGACTAATTTGATATTCGGGGAATCGATTCAAACGAAACTGGACGGACACTACAGAGTCTAAGTAGTCTCATCTCATCTCATCATCTCTAGCTGCTTTATCCTGTTCTACAGGATTGCAGGCAAGCTGGAGCCTATCCCAGCTGACTACAGGCGAAAGGCAGGCTACACCCTGGACAAATCGCCAGGTCATCACAGGGCTGACACATAGACACATACAACCATTCACACTCACACCTATGGTCAATTTAGAGTCACCAGTTAACCTAACCTGCATGTCTTTGGACTGTGGGG
>JAOBAM010000007.1:42030448-42044011 GCA_025212355.1 Notarius kessleri | reverse complement strand
TTTAACCTACATTTTTGGGGTATGGGCCCAAAAGCTTAATTTAGCTGATCTTACTAGAAAGTGGTGTAATGGGAGCACTTGGGGTTTTGATCTCCATGATGAGGGTTCGAATCCCTTCTTTCTAAGGAGCTGGGAGGATTTTAGCCTCCGTAGATCACTCTATCAAAGTGGTCCTTAGGCATTCAGGCACAGCTCCTTTATAGTTGTGGTGGCAGGCCCATGAATGCGATTGGTAGGGCAGCATGTCATAGAATTAGGGCAAGGGTTATTGGTAGAAAGTTTTTTCAAACTAAGTGTATAAGTTGGTCGTATCGGAAGCGGGGATAGGAGGCACGAACTCATAGAAAGAGTAGGGATAGTAGTGCAGCTTTTGTTATGATATTAATAGAGGCGAGTTCAGGGGTGGTGGGGGCGTAGGTTGCACCTATAAATAGGATAGTGGATAGTGTATTTATGAGGAGGATGTTGGCATATTCAGCTAGGAAAAATAGTGCGAAGGGACCTCCTGCGTATTCTACATTAAATCCGGATACGAGCTCTGATTCTCCTTCTGTGAGATCAAATGGGGCTCGGTTTGTTTCGGCTAAAGTGGAGGTGTACCATATGGCGGCGAGGGGTCAAGCTGGAAGTAGGAGTCAGATTGTTTCTTGAGTTGTATTGAATATTTGTAGGGTGAAGCCTCCTGTAAAAATGATAATGGATAGTAGAATTAGGCCTAGGCTGACTTCGTAGGAGATGGTTTGGGCAACTGCTCGGAGGGCTCCTATTAAGGCGTATTTTGAGTTGGAGGCCCACCCTGAGCCCAGGATGGAGTAGACTGCTAGGCTCGAGAGGGCCAGGATAAATAGCATGCCCAGATTCAGGTCAATAATGGGGTGGGGCAAGGGTATGGGTGCTCATAGTACTAGAGCTAGGGTGAGGGCTAGCATAGGGGTGGCGAGAAATAGGAATGGAGAGGAGGTGGAGGGGCGTAGGGGTTCTTTGATGAATAGTTTTACGCCATCTGCGATTGGCTGTAGAAGTCCATAGGGGCCTACTACGTTAGGGCCTTTGCGTAGTTGTATATATCCTAAGACTTTCCGTTCCAGCAGGGTTAGGAAAGCAACTGCTAATAGGACGGGGACGATGTAGGCTAGGGGATTGATTAGGTGGGTAATTAATAGGGTTATCATGAATTAAGAGGAGGATTTGAACCTCCGGTTGAAAGGGCTTAGGCCTTTTGCAATTACCGGGCTCTGCCATCTTAATAATCTTATCTTGATTGGTGGGGTATGCCCTCCTTTTAGTTAATTGAGTTGTTGTCATTAAGTCGGGGTGGGGCGTATTGGTAATATGGGCCCCCTTTTTCCGGTCCTTTCGTACTGGGAAAAGTGGCATTACAGATAGAAACTGACCTGGATTGCTCCGGTCTGAACTCAGATCACGTAGGACTTTAATCGTTGAACAAACGAACCCTTAATAGCGGCTGCACCATTAGGATGTCCTGATCCAACATCGAGGTCGTAAACCCTCTTGTCGATATGGACTCTAAAAGAGGATTGCGCTGTTATCCCTAGGGTAACTTGGTCCGTTGGTCGGCGGGTGGCCGGATCTTTATGGTCAGAGGTTCTGTGACTTAGAGATGTCTTTCTTGGTTCTGGAGGTAGTTCCAGTCCTCATGGGAGCTTTATTTTCTCCCGCGGTCGCCCCAACTAAAGATTAGGATCAGGTGTTATTTGGTTTAACTTGGTTTAGTTCTTGACATAATTGATCTGGAGTCTTAAGCTCCAAAGGGTCTTCTCGTCTTGTATTATTATGTCCGCTTCTGCACGGGCAGATCAATTTCATTGACTTAAAAAGGGAGACAGTTAAGCCCTCGTTCTACCATTCATACAGGTCTTCATTTAAAAGACAAGTGATTGCGCTACCTTCGCACGGTCAAAATACCGCGGCCGTTTAACTTGTCACTGGGCAGGCGAGACCTCCTATACATTGATTTTTGCGGGAGGCGATGTTTTTGGTAAACAGGCGAGGCTTGTATTTGCCGAGTTCCTTCCTTTTTTTTTGGTCTTTCCTCTGGGGGTTGGGCCTTCCGGTGTGGGGGTAACGATTGAGTTATGTGAGGTTTGCTTGTCGTTTGGTGAGGTCATATTGCCCTCTTTGGTTGGGTTCGGTAATTGCTAGTGGGGAGTCCGATCTAGCATACACATAGGCCGAGGAGAGGGGGGGGGGTTCCCCTCTTATTACTCATTTTAGCAGTATCTCTTCCATGGTGGCATGGAGAGGCCTAATATTATTAGGGGTTTCGGATTAAGTATTTGAATAGGAGATTTTAGTCCGCAGGAGCTTTAACGCTTTCTGTTCAGGTGGCTGCTTTTAGGCCCACTGGAGCGGGTATCTTATTTAATATAATCTTTAACCTCCTGGTTGAGGTTGTGTCCTATTTCAAAGGGGCTGTACCCCCTTTGACTAACTCTCACGTATTTCTTTGGCTCGTATATTGATAGGTGATTGTGAGGTAAGGAGCGTGAGGCTGAACTTCTATCCATTTCTTAGGCAACCAGCTATAACTAAGTTCGGTAGGTCTGTCACCTCTACCCGGGGATCTTCCCACTCTTTTGCCACAGAGACGGGTTGGCCCTAATTGATAGGCTGTCCCGGGGTAGCTCACTTAGTTTCGGGGGTCTGAACTAAAGTACGCTTTGCTCAGGAGGGCTAGCTAAATCATGATGCAAAAGGTACGAGGGCTAATCTCTGCTTTGTTGTGCTTTTATGATTTGTTTCATTTCTCTTTCAGCGTTCCCTTGCGGTACTACTTACTATTGCTTGGGGGGCCTTTTCTGTCTCGCATACTTAGGTGGTAGAATGTTTTAGTTTGGAGTGATGAAGTTTTGTTAGTTGTGTTAATGTTGGTTTGATAAATTAGGTGGTTAAGCTAGCTGTATAGCTCAGGATGATCCAATTTGCATGGATGTCTTCTCGGTGTAAGGGAGATGCTTGGCTATCTCAGCCACATCCTGATTACTCCAAGTGCACCTTCCGGTACACTTACCATGTTACGACTTGCCTCCCCGTGGCGAGGTTAATGTTAATTAGGAATGTTGAGTTTAGAGGGGGTAGGGGAGAGTGACGGGCGGTGTGTACGCGCCTCAGAGCCTAATTCAAAAAGACTCTCTATTTGTTTTTTACTACTAAATCCACCTTTAGGCACTAATTTCAGAGTGCCGTCCGTAATATTCTATTGTAGAAAATGTAGCCCATTTCTTCCCACTTCGTACGCTACACCTCGACCTGACGTTTTTGGGCGGGCCCGTTTTGCTTACTGTTGGGCCTTCACAGGGTAAGCTGACGACGGCGGTATATAGGCGGGAGAAACAAGAAGTGGTGAGGTTTAACGGGGGTTATCGGTTTTAGAACAGGCTCCTCTAGGTGGGTCTGAGGCACCGCCAAGTCCTTTGGGTTTTAAGCTGTGCTTGTAGTACCCTGGCGGATGAAAATGTAAGGGTGCATCTGGGTTTAAGGCTAAGCATAGTGGGGTATCTAATCCCAGTTTGTTTCTTAGCTTTCGTGGGGTCAGGGGTTTATGTATTTAAAGCTACTTTCGTGTGGGGGCTTCGTACCTTCGGAGTGCGTATGACGGCTTAGAGGGCCTTTGGCTTTATTTTATATGTTCCTTAACCACCCTTTACGCCGTAGTTGTCAACTGGGGTCTTTCGTATAACCGCGGTGGCTGGCACGAATTTTACCGACCCTTTTAGCTTTAACTAAGTCAAGTTTACACTTATTGCTTAATGTTTATTACTGCTGAGTTCCCTTGGGGGTGTGGCGTAAGCAAGGCGTCTTGGGCTTATAATCAGTGCCTGATGCCAGCTCCTCGTCCCCGGGCGGGGGATTGAGGGCATTCTCACAGGGGTGCGGATACTTGCATGTATAAATTGGGCTAAAGCTGACAATAAAGTCAGGACCAAACCTTTGTGCTCGTGGAACGTTTTTAGGGTTCATCTTAACATCTTCAGTGTTATGCTTTGGTTTAAGCTACACTAGCTACATTATATAATGCGAATTTGTAACACTATATATCAACACATATCTGAATTCGTTGATAATGCCAATCGAGCCTTACCTGGTTTAGGGGTTTAACAGGATTTATTAGGACTCGCTGGGCGTAGGGGGTAGGGGGGTTTACCCCGCGCGCGCGTTGGAGTAAATTGCAAAAGGGGGGCATAACTCATAGTATTATGTAGAGTCAATAATATAATATGCACCTGAAATAAAAACATGTGATGAAATTCAAGTGTAGCTATAAAACATGCATGAAACTACGGATATTTCAATGTAATGTAAGATACAACAATAATGCATGTTCGAATACTAGATCTGTATTATCCCAACTATTGTCTTAACTGAATACATTTACCCTGGCGGGAGAGTGAAAATGGGGAGATTTAATTGTGTTCGCGTAAATTTGATGTGCAGATACCATACTTGTTTGAGGAACATTACATTGACTTTGTTTAAAGTACTTGGCATGGACTCCCTTAACTAGAGGTTGGTAGGATGCATGAAATATGTCAAATGAAAGTGACCTAAAAAAAGAAAAACCCCATGCCTTTTGGAGTGAACGCGTGAGCATGGGGGGTTTTTGCTAATGAGAGGTTCCACCATTAACCATATGCCAGGATAATTCATTAATGAGTGGAGTAAATAGTGTTATGGCCCTGAAATAGGAACCAGATGCCAGTAATAGTTCAAGTAGTGTGACCCCCACAAGTTTTGTCCCTGACCCTATCAAGGACCGTGTATCTTAAGGTATCGAGTAATGATGGTCTCTTGCTGACCCCTAATTAATTTTGAGGAACAAGAGTTTGTGGAATGTGATTAAGTTAGTGCTTTGTTCTGTTTAAATTAATATTGGAAGTAAAATGAAAATGTATTATGTACGGCTTCTTATAAATTTTTAAGCAAGTATGGTTAAAATAAATTTATGGTGACATATAATGTAATGTATTAAACCATAATGTAATATTATGCATAATATGTACTAAACCATAGTGTTGAGTTATGCATAATATGTACTATACCATAGCAGATTAATGGAAGATGAGACATTATTGATATCAGAAAATAGTTTAGTTGAGAATCCTGGCTTTGGGAGTCAGGGGCGGGAGTTAGAGTCTTCCTTTTCTGGCGCTAGGAGGGGGTTTAGCCCTCGATCTCCGGATTACAAGACCGGTGCTTTGGCTCTAAGCTACTAGGGCAGCTGAGGTTGAGTAGTTTATTTTCTAATCAGCTTGCTAGGGGGTTCAGGATTAAGAATAGTGAGAAGTATAGGACGGAGGCGACTTGTCCGATGATGATGAATGGGTCTTCGACTGGTATTCCACCGATTCAGGTTAGGATAAGAACGTCTGCTACGAGGATTCAGAAAAGAAGTTGTGAGAGGGGACGGAAGGTGAGTCCTTGTTGTTTTGAAATGTGTAGTATTGGAACAATTATAAGTACTAGGATGGAGAGTAGAAGTGCCATAACACCGCCGAGTTTATTGGGGATTGATCGTAGGATGGCGTATGCAAAGAGAAAATACCATTCTGGTTTAATGTGTGGAGGGGTTACGAGAGGGTTGGCGGGGGTGAAGTTTTCTGGGTCGCCGAGGAGGTTGGGTGAGAAGAGAGCTAGGAATGTGAGGGCTGAGAGGAGGATAATAAAGCCCAGAACATCTTTGTAGGAGAAGTAGGGGTGGAAGGGAATTTTGTCTGCGTCGGAGTTTAGGCCAACTGGGTTGTTGGAGCCTGTTTCATGTAAGAAGAGAGCATGTAAGAGTGTTGCTGCGACGATTGCGAATGGAAGCAGGAAATGAAATGCGAAGAATCGTGTTAGTGTGGCATTGTCGACAGAGAAGCCTCCTCAGATTCATTGGACTAATATGTCTCCTATGTAGGGCACCGCAGATAGGAGGTTTGTAATTACTGTGGCACCTCAAAATGATATTTGTCCTCATGGCAGAACATAGCCAACGAATGCAGTTATTATTACGAGTAGTAGGAGCACTACTCCAATGTTTCAAGTTTCTTTGTATAGGTATGAGCCGTAGTATAGTCCTCGTCCAATGTGTAAGTAGATGCAGATAAAGAAAAATGAAGCCCCATTGGCGTGGATGTTGCGGATGATTCATCCATAGTTCACATCTCGGCAGATATGGGCTACGGATGAAAAGGCAGTAGAGATGTCTGAGGTATAGTGTATGGCTAAGAATAGTCCTGTTATAATTTGTACGGCGAGACAGAGTAGTAGTAAGGAGCCAAAGTTTCATCATGCAGAAATATTGGAGGGGGCGGGGAGGTCAATTAGAGCATTATTAGCGATTTTGAGCAGGGGATGGGTTTTTCGGGTGATCATGGTTCTTATAGTTGAATAACAACGATGGGTTTTCAAGTCATTAGTCCTGGTTAAAGTCCGGGTGAGAATTATGATGTATCTTCTTAATTTACTTTTGTTAAGCCTGGTGGTTGGGTTGGTTGGGGTTGCTTCTAATCCTGCGCCTTATTTTGCTGCTTTGGGGCTAGCTATGGCAGCGGGGGTGGGGTGTGGGGTTTTAGTGGGTCATGGTGGATCGTTAGTTGGTTTAATGTTGTTTTTGATTTATTTGGGTGGAATGTTGGTGGTGTTTGCGTATTCAGCGGCCCTGGCTGCTGAGCCTTTTCCTGAGACGTGAGGGGCGGGGTCAGTTAAGGCTTATGTCTTAGTGTACTTGGTTGGAGTGGGGGGTGCGGCGTGATGATTTTGGGGTGGTTATGGGGGTTGAACTGTGGACGAGTTTAAAGAGTTTTTTATGGTGCGTTGTGATGTGGGTGGGGTTTCTTTAATGTATTCTGTTGGGGGAGGGATGTTGATTGTATGTGCTTGGGTGTTGTTATTATGTCTTTTTGTAGTGCTAGAGCTTACGCGAGGTTTGGGCCGGGGGGCGCTTCGAGCTGTTTAGATTGCGGCTAGCAGGGCAATGACCAGTATTGTTGAGATTAGATAGAGGGATAGGTAGATTTTGATGATGTTGGTGTTGATGTTGTCAAATATAGAGGAGAGTGAGTGGTGGAGTGGATGGAATCCTTTAGGTCCTATTTCTAGTCATTGTCGGTCTAGGTTGGTAGCTTGTTTTCCTAGGGCAAGGTTGAGTTTTGGGAGGAGGCGATGGATGATGGGTGGGAAGAATCCTAGTATGTTGGAAAAGCTGTGTAGTGTTATGGAGGGGGTAATTTTAATTTGTTTAGAGGCTGATGTGGCTAGTGCTAGGGCAATAATTAGTCCTGTAATCGTTACTGCAAGTGCAGCTAGTTTTAGAGAGAGGGGCATTGTTATAATAGGTGTTTTTGATGGGAGGAAGTATGAAGTAATGATTAGTCCTGCGATAATGCTTCCTCAGGCCAGGCGTTCAATAGATGCGGTAACTGCTGAGTTGTTTTCATTAATGGGGGAGAGGGAGGAGAATCGGGGGGAGCCTATCGTTACGAAGAAAACAACTCGTAAGCTGTAGATTGCTGTAAAAGAGGTGGCAATTAGTGTGAGGGCAAGGGCTCAGGCGTTTAGATAGGAGGTGTTTAGGGCTTCAATGATTGCATCTTTTGAGAAAAAGCCTGCTAGGAAAGGCATGCCTGTAAGTGCGAGGCTCCCGATGATTAGGCAGGAGGAGGTTAATGGTAGGAGTTTGTGTAGGCCTCCTATTTTTCGGATATCTTGTTCGTCATTAAGGCTGTGAATAATTGAGCCGGAGCATAGGAATAGTATGGCTTTAAAGAAGGCATGGGTACAGATATGTAGGAAGGCTAGGTGGGGCTGGTTGAGGCCAATGGTGACTATTATTAAGCCAAGTTGGCTTGATGTTGAGAATGCTACGATTTTTTTGATGTCGTTTTGGGTTAGGGCACAAGCAGCGGTGAAGAGGGTTGTTAGGGCTCCTAAGCAGAGACAAATGGTTAAGATTAGTTGATTGTTTTCTATTAAGGGATGTAGTCGAATAAGGAGGAAGATGCCTGCTACTACTATTGTGCTTGAGTGGAGTAGGGCTGAGACGGGGGTTGGGCCTTCTATTGCCGAGGGGAGTCAAGGATGGAGGCCAAATTGGGCGGATTTTCCGGTGGCGGCAAGAATAATGCCGAGGAGGGGCAGGGTTATGTCAAATTCTTTAGCTAGTAAGAAGACTTGTGGGATTTCTCATGAGTTAAGGTTTATTGCGATTCAGGCAATGGCTAAGATTAGGCCTACGTCTCCAACTCGGTTATAGATCACTGCCTGGAGGGCTGCTGTATTGGCATCGGCTCGACCGTGTCATCATCCGATTAGGAGAAAAGATATGATGCCTACTCCTTCTCAGCCGATGAATAGTTGGAATAGATTATTAGCGGTTACTAAAATAATTATGGCTACTAGGAATAAGAGTAGGTATTTGAAAAATCGGTTTAGATATGGGTCAGAGTGTATATATCATAATGCGAATTCTAGGATTGATCATGTCACATATAGGGCAATGGGGGTGAAAATTAGGGAGTAGTGATCAAATTTAAAGCTAATGTTGATATCAAAGTTTATGATGTTTATTCAGTGTCAGGTAGTGACAATATTTTCTATTCCTTGGTCTAGGAAGACGATTAGTGGGATAATGCTGATGAAGAATGCGGCTGATACTGCGTTTTTAGCGTGTTTGAGGGCTCAGTCTTGGTTTAAAGGGGAGGGGGTTAGTGTTATTAGTAAGGGTCAGATTAGGATTGTTAGGGTTAGGAGAAGGGTAGTAGTTATAATAGTATTTACCATAGCTGCTACTTGGAGTTGCACCAAGAGTTTTTGGTTCCTAAGACCAATGGATGAACTATTATCCTTTAGAAGCTAGGGGTTAAACGAATGAGCCACGGAGTTTAACCGTGGGGATAGGGATTAGCAGTCCTTATTGCTTCGGGCCTCTTTCGGTGGATAAGGGGGCTTTAACCTCTATTTTTAGAACCACAATCTAATGTTTTGAGTTAAACTATATCTACAGTATCATCAGCCTCATATGATTTCTGGTTTTGTAATTAGGAGAATGATTGGAAGAAGGTGGAGAGCCATAAGAAGATGTTCTCGTGTGTGGAAGGGTTGGAGGTTGTTGATGTGTTGTGGGAGGGGGCCACGTTGGGTTATGAGGAATAGGTAAAGGGAGTAGGCGGCGGTGATTAGGGTTCCTGCTCCAGTAAAGGCTAAGGTTCAGGGGGATCAGTTGAATATTGCTGTAATAATCACTAATTCTCCTATTAAATTTGGGAGAGGGGGTAAGGCCAGGTTTGCTAGGTTTGAAATGAACCATCAAGTAGCAGTCAGAGGAAAGACGACTTGTAGGCCGCGAGCTAGGACTATTGTTCGGCTGTGGGTTCGTTCATAGGTGGTATTAGCTAGGCAGAAGAGGGCGGAGGAGACCAGACCGTGGGCGATTATTAGTACTAGGGCTCCGGTAAATCCTCATGGTGTTTGAATTAGGATTCCTCCAGCGACAAGCCCCATATGGCTAACAGATGAGTAGGCAATTAGTGATTTTAGGTCTGTTTGTCGGAGGCAAATGGAGCCTGTTATAATGACCCCTCAAAGGGCTAGAGCTACGATTGGATAGATTATGTCCTTGGATAGGGGGTCTAGAATTACTATTATGCGTATTATACCATAGCCTCCAAGTTTTAGTAGAATTGCTGCTAGGACTATAGATCCTGCTACTGGAGCTTCTACGTGGGCTTTTGGGAGTCAGAGATGTACTCCGTAGAGAGGTATTTTTACTAAGAAGGCGATTAGGCAGCCTGCCCACCAGATTTTATCTCCTCAGGAGGAGAGAGTTAGTGGTTGTGAATACTGGAGGATAAGTATTGAGAGTGTTCCTGTGTTTTGGTGGAGGAGAAGGAGGGCTACTAATAACGGGAGGGATCCTGCCAGGGTGTAAAATAGGAAATATGTTCCTGCGCTTAGACGCTCGGTTTGGTTGCCTCATCGAGTAATGATAATTAGAGTTGGGATGAGGGTTGCTTCAAATATTACGTAAAATATAATGATTTCGGTAGCGCCGAATGCTATGATTAAGAAGGTTTGGAGGGAGGTTAGAAGGGTGATGTAGACTCGTTGGCGGCTGATGGGCTCCGTTTTGATATGGTTTTGGCTAGCTAGGATTATTAGGGGGAGCAGTCAACAGGTGAGTACAAGCAGGGGGGTTGATAAGGGGTCTGTGCCCAGATATGAGCTGGAAGAGGCTCAGCCTGTTTCTAGGGGCCATTTAATTCAGGTGAGGCTCGTTAAAGCAATAGTAAGGCTTTGAAGGGTTGTGATGGTTCAAAGTCATTTTGGGGAGGAGAGTCAAATTGTGGGGAATAGTATGATTGTTGGTATTAAAATTTTTAGCATTGTAACAGATTTAGGGCCTGTAGGCGGTCTGTTCCGTGAGTGCGGGCTGTAGCAACTAGTAAGGCTAATCCTGCTCCGGCCTCACAGGCTGAGAGGGCTAATAGCAGGATAGGAGCTGCAGAAAAGGCAGCTGATTCTAGTTGTAGGGTTCACATGGCCAGGGCGATGAACAGGGATAATATTATTCCCTCTAGGCATAGTAGGGCTGATAAGAGATGGGTGCGGTGGAAAGCTAGGCCTATTAGTCCTAGAGTGAATGCTGAGGTAAAGCTGAAGTATGCTGGTGTCATAAGGGGATCACGGATTTGAACCGTGGTTTTCTGAGCCGAAATCAGAGGTCTTATATTTGGACTAATCTCCTATTCGGCTCACTCTAGGCCTCCTTGCACTCATTCATAAATTAAGCCTAGTGTAAGGAGAATTAAAATGGTTGCGGCTCATAGAAGGGTGTAGGTAGGGTCTGGAAGTTGGTTGCCCCAGGGCAGTGGGAGGAGTAGAGCAATTTCTAAATCAAATAGCAAGAATAGAATGGCAATGAGGAAGAAGCGTAGGGAGAATGGAAGACGTGCTGATCCTAGGGGGTCAAAGCCACATTCGTATGGGGAGAGTTTTTCTGCATCAGGGTTTGTTTGGGGCAGTCAGAATGATACTAAGGCAAGGATTGAAGAGAGGGCAGTGGAAATGAGGAGAATGATTATGATTAAATTCATTATCTTTCCTTGGAGTCTAACCAAGACTAGGTGATTGGAAGTCACTTGTACTAACTTTAGATACTAGAAAGATATGATCCTCATCAGTAGATAGAGACGTATAGGAATAATCATACAACATCTACGAAATGTCAGTATCAGGCAGCTGCTTCGAATCCGAAGTGATGTTCTGATGTAAAGTGGTATTGGATTTGGCGGAGGAGGCAAATAGCTAGGAAAGTTGAGCCAATAATAACATGTAGGCCATGGAAGCCAGTTGCTACAAAGAAAGTTGAGCCGTAAACTCCATCAGCGATGGTAAAAGGGGCTTCATAGTATTCTATTGCTTGAAGGGCAGTGAAGTAAAAGCCTAGTAGAATAGTTAGTGTAAGGGATTGAATTGCTTGTTTGCGTTCTCCTTCTATGAGGCTGTGATGTGCTCATGTTACTGTGACACCAGATGCTAGCAGGACAGCGGTGTTGAGGAGAGGCACTTCAAAGGGGTCTAATGTAGTAATTCCTGTTGGAGGCCAGCAGCCTCCTAGTTCTGGAGTGGGGGCAAGGCTGGAGTGGTAGAAAGCTCAGAAAAATCCTAGAAAGAAGAATACTTCTGAAGTAATAAAGAGAATTATCCCATATCGAAGGCCTTTTTGTACTGGGGGAGTGTGATGACCTTGAAAGGTGCCTTCTCGGACGATATCTCGTCATCATTGATACATAGTGAGTAGGAGAAGTATTAGTCCTAATGTTAGTAGGGTTGTTGAGTGGAAGTGAAATCAGATTGCTAAACCGGATGTTATTAGGAGAGCAGCTACTGCGCCAGTGAGGGGCCATGGGCTTGGATCAACCATGTGGTATGCGTGTGCTTGGTGGGCCATTAAACGTTTTCTTGTAGGTAAAGACTTAGTAGTAGTACAAATACATAGGCTTGAATGAAGGCTACTGCGATTTCTAGGAGGGTTAAAAGTACTAGGAGGGTGGCAGTGAGTATTGCTACTGTAGTTATGAGCGGCATTAGTGTGATTGTTGCAGTTGAAATTAATTGAATTAATAGGTGACCAGCTGTAAGATTGGCTGTGAGCCGTACACCTAGTGCGAGGGGTCGAATGAATAGACTAATGGTTTCGATAACAATTAGGACTGGGATCAGAGGGGTGGGGGTTCCTTCAGGAAGGAGGTGGCCTAAGGCTGCTGTAGGCTGGTTTCGTATTCCAATAATAATTGTTGCCAGTCAGAGTGGGACGGCTAGGCCTATGTTTAGTGATAGTTGGGTTGTAGGTGTGAATGTATATGGCAAGAGTCCTAGTATGTTTAATGTGAGGATGAAAACTATTAGGGAGGCGAGGATTATTGCTCATTTATGTCCCCCAGGGTTAAGGGGGGTAAGTAGTTGTTGTGTGAAGGTTTTAATAAATCAGCTTTGAATAGAAATTAGTCGGTTGTTTAGGTAGCGACTAGTGGGGGAGGGGACTAAAATTCATGGGAGAGTTAGGGAGATGGCAATTAAGGGGATGCCTAGATGTGTGGGGCTTATGAATTGGTCAAATAGGTTTAGTGCCATGGTCAGCTTCAGGTGCCGGATTTAAGGTTTTCGGTGCTTAGTATTGTGACATCATTTGTAAAGGCGTGGCTAAGAATTTTGGGGGGGATTACTGTCAGAAAAATTAGTCATGAGAATACAAGGATAGCAAATCATGGGGCGGGGTTTAATTGTGGCATGTCACTAGAGGTGGTTGGGGGTCACCAATCTTTAGCTTAAAAGGCTAATGCTAATCCCAGTTTAGCTTCCTAGTGAGGCGTCTTCAAGTATTAAGGAGGATCAGTTTTCAAAGTGTTCTAGGGGGACGGCTTCTACAACAATTGGTATAAAGCTGTGGTTAGCACCGCAGATCTCAGAACACTGTCCGTAGAATACTCCAGGGCGGGAAGTGATGAAGGATGTTTGGTTTAGTCGTCCTGGAACAGCGTCTATCTTAATTCCTAGAGCTGGTACGGCTCAGGAGTGGAGAACATCTTCGGCTGATACTAGGACTCGGATGGGGGATTCTATTGGGATGACTATTCGATGGTCTGTTTCAAGTAGTCGGAATTGCCCAGGAGACAGGTCTTGTGTGGGAATTATGTATGAATCGAAGGCTAAGTTTTCATAGTCGGTGTATTCATAGCTTCAGTATCATTGATGGCCTATTGCTTTTACGGTAAGATGGGGGTCATTGACTTCATCTATTAGATAGAGGATTCGTAGGGATGGTAGGGCAATTAGGATAAGAATAACTGCTGGGAGAATTGTTCAAATAATTTCGATTTCTTGGGAGTCTAAAATGTATTTATTAGTAAGTTTAGTTGTGACTATTACAACAATAATATATAGGACTAGGGTGCTAATTAGGAAAACAATTATTAAGGCATGGTCATGAAAGTGTAGAAGTTCTTCTATTACAGGGGAGGCCGCGTCTTGGAATCCTAGTTGTGAGGGATGTGCCATTAAGCC
>JAOBAM010000007.1:41675863-41685871 GCA_025212355.1 Notarius kessleri | reverse complement strand
TTCTTCCTCAGGGTAGTAAAACTCGCTTTCGCTGTGAACACTGTTGTTATCGCTATCCATGCTGTAAAATTAATGCTGTTATACGGAGAAACGCTGGCAAAAATGTATAAGATTTTTGATAACCTTATAAATAAATCTTATTTAAAAAAAAGATAAATGTTGACAAAAAATTCTACTAAGTTTGTTGTTGTTGAACGAACGAGTCACCAGAGGTCCGTCTGTTTTATATATATATATATCGATCAAAGTTGCATTTTCTGTCTTCTTAGCTAAGTTTTAGTGCGCCGTTTCTCGAACTCAGTTCTGATGGACTCGGGCTGCCAGTCAGTGTGCGCCCCGTTTGAACCCCCTAGCTCCGCCCCTGTCCTGAGGTGAGAAAGAAAGAAAGAAAAAAAAAAATCCGGTTCCGTCCGGTCTGGAGTTTCCACGTCATGTTTTTGCGCCAACTTGCCTGTCTCGCGCACCATCCTGCGCGCTCCCCACTCCTGCGCGCGCGTGTGAGCGAGTGACTGAGCGTGCGTGCGAGCGAGCGTGAATGCGAGTGCGACCGAGTACAGTATATGTGCGCGCGTGTGCGTGTGTGTGCGCGTGCGCGCTCTGCCTTCCTCACCTTTTCGGAAAGCTGAGCCCGCAGCGGAGCAGCAGCGGCGGCCGCCGGACGGACTGGAGCGCCAATAAAAGCTGCCTTCTGACTCTCAGTCACAGCACGGAGGAGCCACAAGCCGAGCTTTATCTTTTACACACACACTTATATTATACACACACACACACACATATATATATATATATACACACACACACATACATACATATTTATATATTTATAGATAATATATAAATACACACGCACGCACGCGCAGACGCGTCTTTTTCCTTTGCTGCGTGTTTTCTTTCACCACTTACCGAAGAGGACAGGTTACCATTACCCAGCCGGAGCTGGAGCCGGTGCCGGTACCGGTACACCCCCCCTACACACACACACACACATATATATATATATACACACACACACACACACACATATACACACGCGCGCGCACTGGTTCTCCCGGGCTGCCACTTGTCCGCATCTCTTTGACTTTGAGGAGAAACCGGGCACAAGTGAGTCACACTTTACCCAGTTGAGGTGACCCGCTGCTGCCGCGGCTCCCCGAGCTCCCACACCGCGGCAGGAGCTGGACTGGGCAGACTGGGCTGGACTGGGTTTGCACCGCAGCCTGGCGGCTCCTCTTACCGGAGAACCGGCTCGCGCTTCAGCCTCCTCCGCCCTCTTCTTCTTCTTCTTCTGAAACTCACGCACAGGTAAGAAAAGTCCGCGCGCGCCTGCGTACCTGCGTACCTGCATGCCTGCGCGCGCGTCTGCATATGCGTGTGCGCTTTATTTACTTATTTATTTATTTGTTTATTCCGGTTTATGCGGCTCCGACTTGGGTTTGAACGCAAACTTTTCCGTTATGTGTTTAGAAGTTTCACACAGCACAAACTAATCTTTAATGTTTAAAATAAATAAACAATAATCACTTTTATCTGTTCAGTACCTAAAAACGGTGTAAAAATAAATCAGAATAGCGTGGAGCTGATTGAGGACCGGATCTAATAAAAATACAAGCAGAGAGAGAGAGAGAGAGAAAAGAGAGAGAGAGAGAGAGAGATATTTGGTGCTCCGGCGCGCGCACAGGAACCACAGGATGAACGGAAACTTGTAATTAGCGCGTGCGCCGCGTGCGCGTGGACCATCTGGAACCGCTGGTTTGTAAATGTCGTCATTATTATTATTATTATTATTATTATTATTATTGGTTTGTGTTTGTTTTTAGGGTGTAACATGTTTGTGGTTTGTTATTCTGTGAAGCTGGTTGATTTCCTCCTCGTGTTATTCTGTCCATCATGTAAAAATCCAAGGTTTACACTTTGAACCGGAACTAAACCCACTTGCTTACAAACAGAACGACTGTGCAAACATGTCTGGGGTCAAGTCATACCAGATCCACGTGTGAAATGAAAGGTTTTGTCCCAGTATATTGATTATTATGGATCAAGGAGGTGTTTGTGCACTGTGGATTTCACACACACACACTATGCACTATCAGTGAAACGCATTAAAAGTTGGCAGTGTTGACCTTCAGGGTTCGATACATGGCATGACTTCAAGCCAAAATTCATTCTCTCTAGTCTAGACAGCATACTCAGTGAGCATGTCTGTGTCTGTCTCACCCTCAGCACTGTGGCAAACAGGGGGGCGAAATCTTTCTTTCTTTCTTTCTTTCTTTCTTTTCCTTCATGAAAGCCTTTGAGTTTTTTCATTGGTACATGTAGCTGTTTTCTTTCAGTGAAGAGGAAGGGAAACAGTGTAAAATGGGTGCACTTTCTTTTAAGCGATAAGAGAAAAAGCTGTACATGATTATTCACATATAATAGCCTTACCTGCATGGCACTTAAGTGGCGCATATATATACATGTATATATATGTGATATTTCATGCCGCTCATATTTCACACCGCTTGCCATTTTGTCGCCAAGCTCTGGCCTCCTAAAAAATGTTTTGAATTCATGCATGTGTGAATGCGGCCTGTTTGAAGCCATACCATTAGCATTTCAAAGTGGCCCCTGCGCGTTTCAATAGGAGACACTCCAGCCCTGTGCCCTTTAGTTTTAGCGGGCCCTGTGGAGCGGGGTGGGTTAGGAAGCGTGCGCGTCACTTTCTCCCTTTCTTTGTGTTTCTGTGTGAAAACACTGTCCCATCCTGTTCGCTTCAGAGGGGAACTCTCCCAGGCGTTCTCCATTTTCCTTTGAACTGTCTCAGTAAGTACGGCACACATTGTCAAGGAAAGCAAAATAATTTGTGAGTTGCATAAATGGCACTCAGAAAAAAAAAAAAAACCATTTAAAACACACACACACACACACACACACACTCGTTCAGTTCTTAGTTTGCATAAACATGACTTTCCACATGCACCGACAGTATAATTTGTTGGAAAATTACCTGCCATTTTAACGAGAGGTTTTCAGCTCTGTATGTTTTGGACGTTTAGGTATTTTTGTTCTGACGCAGTGATCCAGAATCTAAAACATGCATCTAATAACTGCATCATTGTGACCATCTGCTCCAGAGAAAATCACTGTTTCTTTTTCTGAGAGGCCTGTCACCACTTTTCCAAAGCTGCACGTTTCACTTGCATTAAAATGTTTGGAGATCAGTGGAGCTGTTGGATGTGTTGGGTTTGTGTTTTCTTTTAATGTAAAGATATTGTGTTATCTTTCAATGGAGCGAGTGCTTTTCTCGTCTCTGCACATGGATAGGTGGAAATGCATGAAAAGGAAACAGTGCAGTAATATGCTTTCGAGCTAAAGCTTTTAGTGAGTGCTAAAAGTGAATATTCAGTTCAAATCTAACAATGGGGAAGGTTATAGAGCCATAACAAGGAGTAGTCGTGTTTAGTCGACAGTAAGGCTGTGGCTTCACTTCTGAGGCACGAAAATGTGGTTCGACTCATTGGCAGGCCAAATAAAAGCTGTAAGTGATGTACGCTGTTGATTTAGACACCATCATCCTTGATATGTTCGTACATGAACGTCGTAGCGGGTGAAAGCCCGAGCACGTGAAATGAAATATGCGTGCGAGTAGTGCTTCACCCGACTTTCCTGCAACACTGGCCTTTCACTGCTCAAGTAAAGAGAGGGCACAAGTGATCAAGCAGGAAAGGGAATAGCCCGTACGCAGAAGTGGAGAAAAAGTGATTATACATAATCAATGCCGTTTCCTTACAGCTGAGCCACGCACGGAGCAATGTAATAATCTCAGATCAGACCGTTTCTTCCCCCGGTTTTACTCAGCCATGTGTTTGCAGTGCACTGCGTTTCGAATCCATGCTGTGCTCACGGGTGCTTATTGTATTCAAGAAAATAAACACAGCACAAATATTGTATTTTATAAGACATGCTTAAGACCACGGCCTTTATCAATTTTTTTTTTATTTTTTTTATTTTTATGATTGCTAATCAGTCATTGTAAGTTTGAACACTCAGGACCTGGCAGTGCCCATTTTGTTGTGTTTTAAAGCATTTGTCAGCTTGTCGAGTGGTTTCGCAAACAGAGGAGAAATAGAGGTTCATGCCCTGCTGCTTTAATTAGCTTGAGGAGCAGAACAGTGGAGAAGGGAGATGAAATGAAAGAACAGTGTGTTTAGAGGAAATACGTCCATGTCATGGCCAGCTGCTGGTTCTGATATATGAATGCTAATCTAATTTATTAATGCTACCACTACTATCGTTCTCAATGCTACTACTACTACTACAATATTATTATTAATATTATTATTATTATTATTATGGCTCTTTCATATATTCGTGTTGTGTATATTGTATATTTCTTTCATTTAAAGTTACAGATTAAACTCCTTAATCTTCAGACTAGGGCGCTTGATGTTTATTTAAATGCAAATGAAATACACAACGACGTTCTTTTCTGTGAATTTGCAGTGACATCATGACAACTTTCTGTCTCATGTTTTCTGAGAAAAAAATATAAAAAAAATAAATCAATCCCTCTGTCACGGAACAGAAGCAAGACGCTGAAGTAAACACTGCTGTGGCCAGGAAGAGAGAGAGAGAGAGAGAGAGAGAGAGAGGAAAGCTGGGGTGGCAGTGAGAATTTGCAGACAGCTGCCAGGGAGAAGGGGTTGTGTCTCTGCCGGCTTTCACCACATCGCATCGCATCGCATCCACACTTAAAAGCCCCATTTTCAACGAGACAGACCTGTTATTTCAGGCCGGTGAGGTGAGATGGGCTGCAGCGTAATTTCCCCCCGCAACGCTGTCCTTGACAGATGTGAGAAAAAAGTAAGCTAGAATGTGAAGAAAATGTAGGCGCCATACAGCGTTTGAAGTTTTATATTATTGCTAGCGGGTCTATAATTCTTTTTTTTTTTTTTTTTCCCCTCCAAAGAAGTTCTGAGGGAATAGAAAATAGCAAATTGTAATTGGTGAAAATTCTGCTTGGCACCATTCATCACGAGCTGGTTTCATTTTAAAACTGGCTTTGCACAAAAAAAAAACTTGTCCTCTGTGGTTGCTGTGACTGTTCAGTACGACTGCTCTGGCTGATCCTGCCGCTTTGTTTTTTTTTTTTTCTCTCTCTCTTCGCACTCATCTTGAACTATTTCGATTTGCCCTGCCGATGCAGACCCTGTCCAGTTAAATTCACCTTGCCATACAGTGTCGCTTAATCCTCAGTTTATCCCAAAGCTCATGCTCTTCATAGATAAGGCTCCTGCAAATGAGTAATCCAAGCTGTGGGAAAAGGTTTGAGCTGCTCATTGGGCACGGGCCTTGCTTTTTTGGAAGCCACACCAATATTAGTAATGGGTTTAGACAAATTTTTGCAAGCGGTTATGAAACATTAAGAGTTCCCATGATTACTAAATAAAAATGTAAATCGCCCTGCATGTAAAGTGCACTGTGTAGGCAATCGAGTTTGCGGAAGCACTCATGATATGAGTGTTTGCCTCTTTTTCTCGGGCTGCTTTCATAATTTTCACGCTAATAAGGCATACTCGAAGGTTGCATTGGTTTACATTTAAACGAGTAGCATATACGGTATAAACGGCGCATTTGTATGATCTCACGAAGAAAGGACAGAAAGAAGAACGCGCCATATCCGCATCCGTTTTCAGGTTGTGCAGTTTCGCTACTATCCAGAGCGTAAAACCGAGTCTTTATTTTAGTCGGACATGTTGGACTTCGCTTCATGTTAGATGCTAGCAAATCCAGTAGCGCAAATCAGGCTGAGCCGTCACAGATCAGGTCGCGATAACTTCTGCCATCTTTGGCTTTCGGACCCTGATAGTTTATGTTTATTAGATTAATAATAATAAAAAAAAATATTACAAGCTATGTTTTATATGAATAAGAATGGTTTATTTTAATTTATATAATAGAAGAGGTTTTTTTTTTTAAATAAGAAATGCATGTTAAACTGTACTGTGTGTAGTTAACACATATAGAAGAGACGCTGCTTAGTTTGAATTATTTAATTCTACTGACAAGCAACACCAGCATTTTCTTTGAAGCTTTACTGCTCTTCCCGTGAGCTGTTTTGAATAATTAGTGTTTTTAAAACGTACAGGCTGGATTACAGTAGCGCTGTCGTTAAAGTCTCGAAGATTCTGCAAGAATCTCGAATAATTGTATTTTGCTTTGGTTATGAATTTAGTTTCTTGGACAGTCCACACTGCAAAAAATTGAAAACTGAATTTGAGGAGAAAATGACTTAATACTAGTGAAATGATCTTGCTGCACTGGCAGATATTTTTACTTGATAAGACATCTTAGAATAAGTTGGTTGCAATCTAGAACTAAGTTTAATAATCTCAGAATTGGTGTCTTGTATTCTTGTAATAGGAAATGTTAGATCGTTTCAACTATTTTCAAGATATTTTCACTTGCTAAGATATCATTTTTTGCAATGTACAGGCATCTTACACATCGCATTTTTCACATGCATGTGTCAAGTGAAGTGTAAACTCCATAGTCCTTCCATAGTCCATAGTCCTTCCTGGTCTTCCCAAGCAGTCTCCCATTCCAGTACTAACCAGTCTTTTGAGGTGCAATGGGCGACACCGATCTCCATTTCTCCATTTCCTCTGGTAACTGCAAGAGTCCAGCAAACTCCATAGTAATGTGTTAAAATTCCACACTTCCACCTTCTGTGAACTGTAATTAAAATCCTAATCTACAGTGATTGTGCTGCCTGTAGCTACACAGCAAAAACGGGCTAATGCAATGATACACATATTATGTTCATTCACTGCCTCAGTCTCAGTTGTGTTGTAATTAGAGCTGGCTTGACTGTTTCCGACACAGCATAGCTGGTAGGATGGACGTAATGAGAGTAGTGTGGATTTAATGGACACTTTGACAATTATATAATTCATCACTGTTAAAGCATTAGAATGTCGTTTCACAGCAACTGTAAGTAACAATATGTTCAATTTGTATAGCGCCTTTCTCAAAACCCAAGGTTGCTTTACAATAATAGGCAGAAAAAAATTAAAAAAAAAAGTCCACCAAATAGAGGTCAGGATATCATTCCAATGGTGTAGTGGCCACAGTCCCACCAAAACACGCACGAAAACAAGTCCCACATATCCAGCACAGCCGCCGTGATGCCGCCAGCAACATCGCTCGAACACCACACCATGGATCCACAAAGCAAGCACAGAAGCACCGCCATGCAGAGTGCTGGTATGTCCCAAACCGCCTGCACAGCTGCCACGACGCCACCGAGCAACATCGCTTGGAACATCACACCAAGCATTAAAGCACAGAGTGCTGGACAACCACAATGTTAAAATGAGCAACGAGCTCGCTGCAGTCCATAGCTGGAAGCACAGGCATCACCCACAGTGAACAAAGGCCTGGAGGGAACCGATGCCCAAAACTAGGTCCAGAGCTACACCACTGGCGGACAAAAACACTCAAACAAACATCAAACACAGAAAAAAGAAAAAAAATTTAAATAAAAAAAGGAGAGAAAATAAAATAAAGAAGCTCCTGTGAGAAGCGGCAGCCAGAATGCGCATGACATACTCTCAACTGGAAACCGGAAATGGAAAAAAAAACAAGGGCTTATTTTTTTGTAATGTGCTACTGAGATTTTTCTAAATCATTGTTTTTATGATACACGGATATTAACGGGTTCTAAGAACACTTCCAGTGGATACAGCACAGTGTACCTCAGAATGTCACCCACAGTACTACATTAAGGGCTGCTGGAGACACTGAAGGACTGAAGGCAGTTTTGCTGAGTCGATACCTTTCACTATGACTCAATACAGATCAGCTGTCAGATGAACACGGCTATTGGCATTAAACAGCCGAGTCAGTAACAGCCATCAACTCCACTTAGAGAAGCTCACTCTGACAGGTTCAGCTGCTGCTGGCTATTCCAAAACAACTTCATGTATGTGCTTGTAGTATTAAGGACAAAAATGCTGCTTTCCATGACTTAAGTTGTACAGCATCCATCAGTTATGCTTATTTATTGGAAGTCCTATAAGAGGACTCACAGAGGACTTTACTAATTAAGTCAATAACAGGCATTAGTCATTAAGACATGGCAACAATTAACATTGGGTATTGGAGCATACACATGGTTCAGTCTGAAGAGGGAGGCAAAGTGAAAACATCCATCAACAATATCTACATGGCTCATCTCAAGGACCAGCTATTTTGTGGCTAACATTCAGGCAATGCAATGCAAGTGTTTGTGTTTAAAGGCAATAGCCTAGATGCTCTTGAAACTCAAGAGCAGATATGGAGAAGGGAATTTGCATAATCGAAATAGGGAGCTCTATGCATTACCCAACTCCAACTACAAGGAGCTTTCCCAGTATAAATCTTGACATAACTTTTAGACTTATGCCTGGGGCACACAAGAGGATTTTTAAATCACAATCAATTTTAAAATTGCTCAAGTACACAGATATAATGACAGATTTAACCAATTTTTTATATTTTAATAGTAAGACCAAACACACCAGATGATTCAGTCAAAACGCAGGATCACACATTTGGTGTTTATACAGAACAAATTCAGAGCGGTGATTCCAGGGACTTGGGAACTCACAGAAACTCGCATGATCAAATGTGACTTCAGAGCAAAACAAACATGGAGGTGGACCAGCGTCATCATCAGCTGGTTGCATTTGTATGGGCTATGTTTTGCACCAAAAAAACTAAATGCAAGAAGAAAAAGGTTGATGAAGTCATGGCTGAGAAGCATGGCTTATACATTTTGCAGCACAAACTGGAGGCGAGTCAGAAATAAAGTTTCCAATCTCAAATGGGGCAAGTGCAGTCTAGATTAGATTAGATTCAGCTTTGTCATTGTGCAGAGTACAGCAAATGAAATGCAGTTAGCATCTAACCAGAAGTGCAAATTACAGTATTATTTACAGATAAATGCCAGAAGTAAGTACTGCAGCATCGTGATGCTATATGTTACAGAATATACAGTACAGTGATGGACAGTGACAATGTACATATATGTTTGTCAATATTTAAATGGCTATTTAAATATTTGCACGAAAAAAATACAGAGGAAAAGTGGACAGAATTACAGAGTATGTAAGACTGTATGTACAGTTAGCAGTAATGAACCCATATGTACAGATATTTATAAGTACAATAAAATGTATGCATCAACAGTATGAATTGTCCCATTGTTTATATGTACAGAAATATCATACAAGTGGCATAGATTGAGCAACAATTTAAGTGGTCCATTTTGTGCAAGAGATTAATAGTGCAAATGGCATGTTAAAGTACTGACAGTGCAGGATGAGTGCAGTGATGCTAGCAGAGTGGTTGTGTGCAATTCAGCATGGTTACCACCTCAGGGAAGAAACTCCTCCTGAGCCTGCTGGTGTGGGAGCAGGGACTTCAGTAATGTCTGCCAGATGGGAGGAGTGCATGGTTAGGGCAGGTGGCATCCTTGATGATGTTATTCGCCCTGCCCAAGCATCACTTGTGATAAATGTTCTCCATAGAAAGTAACTGGAGTGCCAGTCATCCATTGGGCAGATTTCACTACCCACTGGAGTGCTTTACAATCTGATATGGAGCAGTTGCCATACCATATTGAGATGCAGTTTGTGATTATGCTCTCAATGGTACAATGGTAGAAGTCCACCAGTATCCTGGCAGAGGTGAGCTTTCTTAAGGCTCTGTAGAAAGTAAGATAAGATAAGATACAACCCCGATTCCAAAAAAGTTGGGAAATATTTACAAATTGTAAATAAAAATGGAATAATTTACAAATCTCAAAAACTGATTGTATTCACAATAGAACATATGTTGTCTATCAAATGTCAAAAGTGAGACATTTTGAAATTTCATGCCAAATATTGGCTCATTTGAAATCTCATGGCAGCAACACATCTCAAAAAAGTTGGGACAGGGGCAATAAGAGACTGGAAAAGTTAAAGGTACAAAAAAGGAACAGCT
>JAOBAM010000007.1:40834996-40845713 GCA_025212355.1 Notarius kessleri | reverse complement strand
TTTGAAAAATCACCTGTAACATATATTTACTATTGGTTTTGAATGGCCCTTCATAGTTTTTGAGAGTATTAAAATTTACCAAAAATGAGTTTCAGGAATGTATGTGATTACAAAAGGCTTCTGTTTGTGGCTTACAGAGGATGTGGTTAGTTTTAATTTTACATGTATACATAACTGTCAAGTAAGCAGGTGGATGTAAAAGTAGGAGAGAGTTTAATGAAGGCAAACTGGCAGAAAAATCCAAATCATGAGGCAAAGGCAGTATCGGTGAACAGGCGGTGGTCAGTTGAGTCACAAACGAATGTCAGAGGCAGAGACTATAGGCAATAATCAAAATACAAACTTTGTCAGTAACCAAATAATCAGCTCAAACAATCAAGGTTTGGTAAGTCAGGCACAAGAACGCTGAGCATTACCTTGCATAGTACAACTGTGAACAGAATTCTTATATAGTGTGGCTGTCATAAGGAATTGGTGTGTCTGAATAGAATTCTGGAAAGGGAGAGTGATGTGATGCATGATAGATGTTGTGGTCCACAATGACCATATTTGAAGGCCGCTGTGAACTCTGGGAAGTGGAGTCTTGACAGAGAGCAGGCGCAGATGTGAAAATATTGTTTGTTGTGTTTATTTCTCTCTTTTTCATTTGTGGTGCCTAACAAATTAAGTGAATTGTTTTTTTTCTGTAAGACTTCATTAATTCATACATACCGGTATTCTTAAAATAAATGTTCTAACTTAATTGTTTTTCCCCAAATTGACTGCATTTGTGAGCATACAGTATGTGAACTAAAAGTATGATATTGTAAACTTTTGAAAGAACAATCAGCATGATACCAAAGTGATCTTTCATGTTGTAAATCCCTGATAAAACATTTGTGATCAAAGCTGACCTTTCCTGTGCACTCACTGGCTGGTGCTCATCTCTTCTTCCCACTGTACATTTACAGGGCATTCAGACTCCTTTTTGTTATTTTATTTTCTTATGTTGGTACATTGGACTGACTCTAAATTGAAATAAAAAAATTTTTCCAACCCTGCGATGATCTGGTGACTTGTCCAGGCTCCAACTTGCCTGCAACCATGTACAGGATAAGGGGTTACAGATAATGGATGGATGGATGTTTTTTTCCCCAATTGTTCTTAGAATTTGAGAAATATTTCTGCCATTTTCGAGATTTGTGCCTCAATATACAGTGTTCATTTTGAATTATTACAGACATTTCCTTTGACCTCATGGCTTGTTTTTTGCTCTGATATGCATGGTTTCCAAATCCACTCTAATCAAATAGATTTTAGCACAGCAAAATGTTGATCAAATTGTAAAAACTCTAGGAAAGTGTCCATGTCAAGGATAATCATTGGAAATGGGAAGCAATTGAGCTGCAAGATGTCTGAGTACTTGCATAAATGTGATCTTTCTTTGAAAAAAATAACAAACAGTTGGGAAAAGATGTTCGTGCTTATTTCATTGTGTCAACCAAAAGAAAAGATTATTGATCAAACCACACATAATTAAAAATAAGAAAATGGACACAAAAATAAAACATTTTTTGCCTTTTGGATGCTGTTTATTTCATTTCATTAAATTATATTATATATTTGTAATCAAATAAGTCAGTTATCTCGGATAGCTTTTAGCCATTTTTCAACAAAGCCACGAATGTCTAAATCCTTGAGAGCTGGAATGGTTCCATCTTGTTCAATGGGCAGGTCAATAAAAAGAGGTAGATCTCGCGTTGACAGTGTCATCTGGAAGGATAAACCACATTAAAATGTTGAATATTTATTTACAAGTATTAAAACATGAAAAGACTTAATACACTGCATCTCACCGTTGGGATCCTCAAAAAAATGTTGAGAGACCTTTGAGTGGGTAGGGCTAAAATGAGTTTGATCTCTCTCTCATTATTATCAGCTCTCTCAGCACTAACTCCAGCCAGATGAGCTACTTTAAAGATGTACTCCCTTGCCCTGTTGGTAGAAGAAGAAGACGAAGAAGAAGAAGAAGAAGAAGAAGAAGAAGAAAAATATTACAGCAAAATTATTTTGATCACACTACAATACATTTGTTGCTCTGATCTTTTTTGACACAGTACCTCTTGACATAGGGGATAACAATAGCTACGATTCTTGGTTCCCTGTTCCAGCCAAACTTCAAACGAGCAGAAGGATGTCCATCATACACACCAGTTTCAGCCTTGACAGCTACAGAATATTCCTGACACTGCTCACCAATACCAAACCTGGCCTGAAAGAAGAGTCCTTGCTTAATGTAAACAATATAATATTCAATGTGAATAAATGGTTTGGAAAACATTTCTTTCTTGAGCAACTTACAGAGATTTTATGCTTGCTTGGAAGTACAGCATCAGCACAGATCTTCCATTTGATATTCTCAGAAATAGAGGCAAACACAAGCTGTACTCTTGAAGTTGACTTATCCAAGTAACCAGCGATCTGGTATCCCATCTTGCGGTCAGCTCTAACAACACGAGCAATGATGGCAAAAGAAGGTGGCATAGTATCTCCAAGTAGCTGAGTCTGAAATTGTAAAAATGGACCTTGAAATTTCTCATAGAAACACCACTTTCAGGGAATTAGTATGTCTCATAAGATGTCTATTGATTCATGTCACAAATGATATTTTACCTTTCTGTATAGGGCCTCAATGCTAGATGAGCTGTGAACATTTGACGTTCCCTGTGGTGTTAGGTACTAAAACATAGAAAGAGAATTATTATTTATTTCACAAAAAAGGATATAAAAACACTAATGACCACAAATGTATGAATTTAAAAAAAAAAAACATTAACTTGGGATTCCTTTGGAATTACCTTTTCTTTATGGAACTTCAGGAACGGACGAGATATTTTTGGATTCTACAAAATAAATAAATTAATTAATTAAAAAACAAAATTAACAAAAGCTCAACCCTGTAAATAACTGATTTTACAATGGGAAAACACGACATATTTTGGAAATTAGCATTAATGGCATGGAAAATGCAAGAAAAAACTACCTGTGCATTTAAATGTAATTAAGGGTGAGTAGTGAACAGGGGAAAAACATAGTGGGAAAAGTGTCTGAGGTTATTAATAATAATAATAATAATAATAATAATAATAAATGTAAACATTAAACTTGTATGTGATGAAGTTGTATTTGTGCTAAGTGTAGTGCATTATATAGTGAATTAAGTATCAGGCTCCTAATTCAGTCATATGCTAATGTTTTACCTTGGTCACATAAGCACTGGAAGAACTCATAGAGCTGCTGACACTCTTACTGCCACTCCTGCTGCTGCTCACACTACTATTGCTGTTCTTGCTGGCAGAGGAGCTGAGTGAGCTGGAACTTGCATTCCTCAGTCCATCTTCCAGAATTTTCCGCAGTTTCAACAGGATGGTACTTTCTTCTGTATTATCAATATCAATAAAGCTAATTTCTTTGACAAGTTTCTCAGCTGCCTTCGGGCCAACTTGCATCTCAAGCTCCAGTCTTTCAAGTGGAGGACCATCACCTGAAGCACAAGCAACAATATTTCTTTCATAACTTAAAACTAATTTGAAATCCATTATAATCAAATCTTTTGACTTCTCTAATTACCTCTTGCCACTGAAATCCGAGCCGAGTGTCTTCCAACAATATAATACAGAGGATTTAACCCCATAAAGCCAGCATTCTGTGAGGAAACGTCAAGACATCCTTTGATTTGAGCATAAGGAACAACACCACACACGGACTTCTGAAATGAAGCAGGTATCATCCTCTGTGCAGCATCCGAGGGCACTGGAGGTGCCAGAGATACTGATCTCTCACTGGGGAGGTCCTCGATGTTTCTAGCCACAGCAACAATCTCAAAGCTGAGAAAACAACAGTCAATTAACTTTGTGTGTGTGTGTCTCAATTATTTTCCTTTAATAGGAATGCCGGTTTTTACATTCAGGTCAAGATAATCAGTTGTTTTACTCTTACCTGGCATCAACAATATAATCAGGAACAGCAGCAGGCAGAACCTCCAACTTTACACTGCCCTTTGGAAGGTCAGCTCTTAAAGCCACTTTACCTGGCAAAACAGTTTGTAACTTTTCTCTGGCCACAACAGCAGCTTGAATGAATGCAGTGTTCACTCCAAACACACCAAATGTCTGGATGGCAACACTGAAAGCAAAACAAAACAAATAGGTTCATGTAATTCCATAAGCTCTGAAGGACATTCAATAATTCTGTTTATAAATAAGGGGCTTGTCAAACATATACCTTGGTCTGGCCTCAGCTCGCAACTGGAGATCTGTTTTCATCAACTGATCACGAGTGCAAGATTCTGGATTCTCAGGTAAAGGAGGGGTAATAGTTGCCTGAACTGAATGAAAGAAATACTTTTGTCAGACTGATGGCTAAATGTATATGCTTGACATTTGTTACAAATAATAAGAAAACTATACCATTGAGAGCTACAGCAGCAACAGCAGCACTGTATAAACCAAGCTCCATTGGCACACCAAGAGAACTAGGGAAAATGCGGCGCACCTCAGCTGCCAGCAGGGGCTTGGCGTACTTGAAGTCAATGCCTTTCTGCAATGACTTAACAGCTTCCTTCAGAAGTTCACAACGACGTGGTTCAGTAGTAATCTGTAGATTGTCCAGGACATTAGACATTATTTTAACCAAAATTATTTATTACAAGGGTATTCAAACTATAGCCTGTACATCAAGTCAAAATGAAAACAAAAAAAAAATTTAAATTACTGTGTAAATATTAGTAATATAATATTCATTGATATAAAATATTTGTACACTCTGACACACTTCAATCCTATAGAACAGTTTCCTGTTGCCTAATTAAGAGGAATTAATGAAAATACCTGTGAAACTTGTTCAATGACTTTGTCCATGAATTTTTTGTCAATGTTGGCAAAAGCAATTTCCTGTCCAAGAACTTTAACAAAGATGGAGGCCAGCGGTTGATCTGATGGCAAAGACTTCCAGTCCATCAGCTTTGAGGACAAACAGAGGAAAGGCATACATGATAAATTTGGTATAGTTCAAATGACACAATATTAGCATAAAATTGATACATTGATAAGTGTAGCTTACAGCCTTAAGGGCACGCTTTATTTTCGTGATGCGGTCAGAATTTTCCTCTATATGAGCAGTCTTCTGGAGGGCTTCCTGGAGTCCTTCAGTTCTCACACCAATCTGGTTGACATAAACTAATAAATGGCAGTGCCAGTGGTAGAAAACAAAGACAACATTCCAGAATCATAATGAAGTCAACAACACCCTTGAAGAGGGCTATTTCTACCTCAAGAACATCAGCTGCAGCTCCAGCCAGGTAGGCTCGTGCTCTAGTTATGACAGCTCTGGGCAAGCTGGTGGTAGCGTCATTGATCAAGAAAGCGCTACCAGCTGCACCAACCATGAAAGGAGCTTGAAAGAGAAAAAAACAAACAAACAATTGTAGTGGCAAAAACTTTTGTTCACTGAAGCATACAAATGTAATCTCTAAACATATGCATTGAAACATACAGATATAGACATCCCAGTGGATGGCTCTGCTAAAATAATAGCTCAGTCTGTCCAGTTTGGGGCTGAACATCCTAATGGCAACATTTGCTGCAGCAGCCCTGCAATTACAGTAAAAATTATTACTTGTGGCTTAGGTTTACACTTACTATATGAATTAATTGTACTAATAAAATGGAATGTATTCTTACACATGCATGTAATCAGGGGCCATGCTTCTGGTCAGAGACTTGATGTGAGAATAAGTGAAACTGACAACATGCATGTTGGGCTCCTTCTCCAAAGCGCCACCAACAGTGACCATAAGGGCTACTGATGGCTTGGTCTCAAACAGCACAATACAGGCAACCATGCGCAGTTCAGGATGGAGTGCCTTGTCCATGAAAAGTTGCAACACCACTGGCTGAACCTGAAACAAACAAATAAGATGATTAAGATACTCAAACAGTCATCTCCAATAGATACCGTGTGTACACGTCATCCCATACTAACCAACTTTGGCTCCTTCTTAGCAATGTTCCTAAGAGCCAAGATGGCATCAATTTGGACCCTTATGGGAATGGTGGCAGCAGCACTTCCAAATCCAGGCAGAAGTTTCATGATGGTTTTAAGGCTGGCAGGGTGGCCGGCATTGCCCAAGACCTTAAGAGCCAGTGTGATTTCAGGAATCTCAGCTTTGGAAATAGCTGTAGCAGCCATCTCATGGATAGGCTGGTAATAAAAATTGGGAAACACAATGTTAATATTGTTTCTGAGCATAAGGGCAATACTTTCATAACTGTACTCTTAACTGATCTTAGATATTGTCTGAAGCTTAGTAATGTTTTCATGATCAGCAAGAGAGTGTAGCAAACTACATTTAATATATAGGTTATTTTAGATCAATACAGTAACATTGCTGAAATTGTTTCTACAAATGTGCAGGAATGAACAGAAGCTGAACCTTAAGATGATCAGCAGGACATGCAGGAACTTCAGTACAGTATCTGGCAATCATGGAACCATAGCCAAGCATGATCAACTCACGCAGCCATGGAGTATTCTTGATTTTGGGGCTCGAAGCTATATTCTGTTTGACAGAGGAAAAGGTTCAACTCTTTTAGAATATTTATTGAAGGCTTTGCTGGACTTTAAATACTTTGCTTAAAAGATTTCCACTCACAGCAGTGAGTTGGATGGAATCTGGATTAGGAGAAGCCATGTGCAAAGCAACCAGTAGGGCTTGAGTGAGTTCAGGGAAAGTAAGCTCATCAGCTTCAAACTTCTCCTTGATGAATCTCAGAGCAACTGGTGTACCCACAACAGGAAGTGCATCCAAAATCCACCGTCTGCCACAATTGGTATTTTAGAAATTGCATAATCTGGGCTTTAATTCAAATGTAATGTTCATTAATAACTATTCATATTCATAATATTCATATAATTTCACCTGTAAAGAGGCTTGTTCTTGTGCTGAGCCCAGATGGCTTGAATGCTCTCCAAGGTAGCTACACGCATGAGTTGGACAAGCTGGACAAACTTCAGAGGAGCTTCCTCATGAACCCTATCCACATTATTTGCAACCAGATGCTGCAAAACCTTTACAATCTGGAAGAGAATGTAAAAAGTGCTTAATTGTGAAATCAGTATCAGGTCTTTTCTGGTATGTTGTGAGTTTTCTCCAAATGAATCCAGGAAAATGAAAGAATGAATAAAAAATCCTAAAAAGCATACTTGGGACTGTGCATTATTGATCTTCAGAAGTTGAATCGGAGTTTGAAGAATCTCAGTAGAAAATTCATACTGCAGGGATCCACGGACCAGGTATTCACCTGCAGTGGGAGTAATTCGGGAATTCTGCACTTCCAGTAAAGTCAGTATTTGCCTGAAATAAACCCCCCCCCCCAAGAAAAACTCACTATCATGGATATATCTAAATGAAAATATATTGAAAAATAATATGAGTAAAAAAACCAGAAATATATCCTGTAAATATTGCAACGCGACATGATAGATTATATTAGTTTATAGATCGTACTTGGCTTTCATTTCAGCTGCTCCAGTTAATGTATTTAAGAGTGAGAACTGATGGACCTCTTCAACTTTAGCCTCAGAAATCAAAGAACCTGTATCACTGTGTTTCATGGTATAGTGGAATGTTGCAGTCCCAGTCAGACTCTTAAGCCTCTGTAGTGAGGAAATAATTCAATACTTGAGTGTGATTCTTATTTTAGAGAATTTATTCACAAAGATAGAACTCACTGACAGCTTGTGAAATTACCTGCTGGCACTCAACACAGGTTTCAGTGTAAGCTAAACCGATATCCTTTATGACTCTCTCATGGCAGTTGGTCAGGTCTTTGGACTTTCTCACAGTCACTTGATGGGTCTTTATATCCTCACTGATCATGTAGTGCGTCTTGCAGACTCCCTGAGTTCCAGCCTTGGAGAATGAAATAACTTTAGGTAAGATGTCAGGTCAGAACAGAATTTTAAGACCACTGGTAATGAATATCACTCATATTTCGGGTCTCACCTCATGCAGCTCGTATACATTCTGTGTGTTCTTGAGGTTGAGCTGAAGGATGTTGAGGATACCTCTGTGCAGGTTCAAGACAGTAGCAGAGACTCTAGCAGGGGCAAATATCTTACCAACAACACCATTAGCATACTCAAACTTGATGGGAGTCACCAGCTGATCATTTAGTGCTGAGGTGAGCTTTGTAGCAGGAACAAAATTATCCTGGGGCCAGATGCCAGCGTACTCAAAGAGTTGTGGATCCAAGAGCTGTGGATTTAAAAAATGTAAATTTGCGACATTTATTTCATGTTACAGACTAACCATGGACAGAACCAGTCAACAGTTTGGACACACTTACTCATTACTATGAATCAGTAAGTATGTACAAAGTTTTGACTGGGAGTGTATGTCTTCACTGTTGACACCATCCATGCAATAATGAATACATTTACCTTCAGGAGGAAGGTATTCTGGGCTGCAGCACTGATGAGAACCTTGCTGCTGACTTTTACACCAGCCTTACCCAGACCCTCCTGAGGCAGACCGGCCAAGAGCCAACCCTCATACTTGTACTGATAGGTCTTACCGGCAGCAAACTCTGGAACTGATGACATATTTAAATATCATTTTCTCTCATACAACATTGTATAGTGCTACAATGTGTTATAACTATCATAATGTATTCTTAAAAAAAACAACTTTACTTACCAAGATTAACCTGATGACTCGCTAAATAAAAAGGGAAAAATGTTATACTACATTGTCATATTATGTAATTCTTGACCTTATTGGTTAGTGAGTGGTTTTAATTCCTTCCTAGGAAATAAACCAATGTAAAACCTAATAACCAAATTCAAATCATGACTTACCCACAAGGGCCAGAGTCAAGGCAAGCACAACAGCTCTCATGCCTGGGGAGTTGTGATGAATCCACAGAGAGATGGACTTTTTATTGTAGATTTTTTGCTGACAACGGTCACTTCAAAGTGGATTATTAACTCTACCCTAAACATATATCTTTTTTTAATTTGCATGTGACTCAATCGATTTGCCAACTCTACAATCATTTTATGGCAGGTTAACCTGCTCTCCTATCATGTTTGGACAGAGCCAATGTCCATATGCAAGTTTTGGTAGTCTTTTAAAAGACTCATTAATTTTTAATCAAGAACATTTTAACATACCATGTATTGAGTGTGTTGAGTTTTATTTCAAACTAATACAAACATTAATTACTCAATTAAGTAAATTAATTTGGTTACTTAATTCAACCACCTTATCATTTTCTTAGGTATCATTCCATTCATGCAATGTGACAGTGTGTTGCATGTGTGTGCACACAAACACACACACACACAGTAAAGAAAAGAATCACCCCATTCAAACCATTCACATTTTATTAATTTTTTGTGGACATTTGTGTAATACTTGTAATATTGTGGTCAAATGCACACAATGACTGCTCTTTTCCATAAAGTAGTTGAATTCCTTCAAACTTTCCACTGGCTTCTTGGTAGCCTCTCTGACTAGTTTCCTCCTCCCTCTGCCATCCAGTTTGGAGAGACAGCCTGATCTATGGAGGGCCCTAGGAGTACGAAACATTTTCCACTTCTTAATCATGGACATCACTGTGTTCCTCAGGATTAATAAAGCCTTTGAAATCTTTTTGTGTCTAAATTTTGACTTGTGCTTGTCAACAACTTTATTCCTGAGATCTTTTCAGAGTGCTTTGCCACCCATATTAGATTGTTTTAGTTGCACTACCCAGCACTGGAATGCTCTAGGCATAGCTGTATTCATACTTATTAATCAAAATGGTTATAACTGATCACAGGTGGAAGCCAATTACCTTGGTGTGCAATAGAAAAGGTGATTAGTTACAGGTGATTGAGTTGTTGGAGAGGGGGTGACCTTTTATTATTCTCAGTGATTTTTGTTGGGTTTCCCCCCCGAAGTGTTGCTATGATATCTTTCTCCTGGATGTTATATGTTGCCCTGAATGAATAACCCATGAAGAATTCTTTTTTGTGTGTGTTTTCAATTCAGGTTGTACAGTATAGCAACAAAATATGAATGTTTTGAAGTGGGTGATTCTCTTCTACACACACTATATATATAACGCATGGACATTGAACTGTGATTTGAGGACAGGCAGATCTTTGGCCAGCATTCAGGGGCCTGGCCATGATTTGACATTGTCATAGTAACTCTTGAGAATTGGCAAAATTTCCATGTCAGCGTGAGAACTTCAGAATAGTGACGGGAAGTTTGGATCTTTTTACTGACCCCTCCCCTAATCTTTAAATCTTGTTCAGTAAAATGAACAAATCTTTTTTTCCAACCACTTGTTCATTTCATTCACTAGAACTCATGTAGCGCTGCAGCCACCCTATATGGTTCTCAAACACTAAGAGAAACATAGTTTGCTTTACTTGGTGAAGTATACCACAAAAGTTCTTCTTCTTCTGTTAAGCTCTGAAGCAACCTTTTGGCCCACAGCCTATTGAGTTATGTGTTGAGTTGAAATGACTGATTACTTCAATTGCCTACAAATGAGAGCACTGCACCGATCAATAAAAATATTATTCTCATCATTGCTTGATAGCTGGGTGGCACGGTGGTGTAGTGGTTAGTGCTGTCGCCTCACAGCAAGAAGGTCCGGGTTCGAGCCCCGTGGCCGGCGAGGGC
>JAOBAM010000007.1:40805675-40816633 GCA_025212355.1 Notarius kessleri | reverse complement strand
AAAAAAGTTATTTAAGTTCATATAGGATCAGTTGTAATAACATGTTTGAATGCTGAAAATATATATGTTTGTTTATTGACATAATTTCACTGTAAATGATGGTGGTAGGGATGTGGCTGAGTGTCTTATTTTCTGTTTCTGTAGGAAAGCAGCCACTACTGTTGTTTGTCTGCGTTTAGTGAAGGTTAAAGTTCACAAAATCAACTTCAAAAAGAGGGAAAGTGGTGTTTTGGTTACTTATTTCTTTTTTATTTGATTTGAAAGCGTCTTATACCACCCTCAAAATAAGAAAAAATTAATGCTGTATACTGTCTGTGTACAGTCGGGGAATAAAAACCCACGAAAAATATTTCTTTGTGTCTGGTCCTTTCTTATGACCTGGCCACAATAAATTGGTGTCAGAAGTGGGATTCCCTGTTAAATTTTGAGGTCTTAGTTGGATAGGAAAACAGACAACAGTAGTGGTGAAGACTGGACGGGAGTGCAGTGTCCCTGAAGTGGCTGTGTCGGGCACGTGGCTGGTGCTCCAGGACGAGAGGGGTATCAGCATCATCGCTGTGGACGGCTGAAGGAGCTGATCATCTGGTGTCCCCGTCTCTGATACTGTTGGACTGAGAGACACTGGAAAAGACTTTTTCAGAATGTCAGAAGAGGACCAGGTAGCAGCTGCTGCTAGAGCAGAGACCAGCGAGGAGGAGGACAGCATCACTGCTTCCATGTCTGGGGTTGAAGGTACGTTGGGACAGCTGCAGTCCCAGGTCCAGGAACTGAGTAGGAAACATGATGCAGTTATGTCCAGTATTGCCAATCTGGGTGATGTTCAGACAAGATCTATTGTTTACATCCCAAGAGAAAAACACATTGTGCCATTTAGTGGTGAACCAGGGAAGGATGCTTACACTGTAGATGAGTTCATAGAGGAGGTAGAGCGCACGATGAGAGCGAGGGGTCTACGCACTGAAGATCAAGTAGATTTTATACTCTCACTGCTAAAGGGTTCAGCCCTAGAGGAGGTCAAACTGTGCATGAGGGGACAGGGGAGACAACCCAGTGATCTGTTTTCATATTTGAGGGGAGCCTTTAGAGAGAAGCGCAGTACTCCACAACTGTTACATGCTTTCTATGCCCGTAGACAGTTAGATGGAGAAGACCTAAGAGATTATTCACATGCACTCTCACAGCTGCTTGATTCTACCCTCCAACAGTCCCCTGATGCAGTAGCTAATGCCCAGCTAGAACTTAGGGACCAATTCATTGAAGGTGTGCGCGACTCTGCCCTTCGGCGCGAGCTGCGAAGGCTCGTTAGAAAGAAACCTGAGTCTAGTTTGTTTGAGGTACGTGAAGAGGCCATCATGTGGGTTTTAGAAGACCGGCCTCGGAGCTCAAATGTGGCAAGAAGTAGAAATGTAGTAGGTGAGGTTCCGGAAAGGGCAAACTTGACCAGTGACTCACCGACTGACTTGACAGTGACTTTACAGGAAGTAGTTAAGATAATTGCTCAACAGGGTAAAGCTATTGGCGAGCTAGCTGATGCAGTCCGTGGGCTCACTACACAGAACCTCAGCTCAGGAGGTGGTAGTAGGGTTAGTAAACCTAGAGTCCAGCCCAGGTATACCAGTGATGGTCAGCCAATTTGTTTGAGATGTGATGGGGTGGGGCATATTGCCAGACATTGTCCTGCATCTCATAGACTAGAAATGCAGCCTGCGGTTTCACCTAGTCCTGTAGTACAGGGAAACGAAAGCACTTGATTGCTATGAGCCGGGCAATGCGAGGCAAGTCAGAAGGCTCGAAAGACACTCTAACCAAAGAGCAATTCTTGAAAAACGCTGTAGGGGAGTGCCCAGAGGTAGACATCCGGATAGATGGTGTCCCATTGAGATGTTTATTGGACACAGGGAGTAATGTTAGCACCTTGACAGAAAGTTTCTTCAGAGACCACCTCCATGGAGAGGAGGGAGACATGCACTGCACTGCTAAGTGGCTCAAATTAACCGCTGCAAACAAGTTACCGCTACCATACTTAGGCTACGTTGAACTTGACATACAAGTAGTGGGGCTTACCATCCCAGAATGTGGTTTCCTCATAATCAAAGATGATGACACAAACGAGCCAGACTCTTCTTTACCTGGCATCATTGGAATGAACATTGCTAAACGGTGCAGACAGTTAATTCTCTCCGAGTTTGACACAGCTATAAGGGGTGAGCTGGACTCTGAGTGGAGAGAGGCCTGCAGCCGAGTGCAAGAGGCAGAGATTGTTGAGAAGATGTCCACAGCTCGGGTAGGAGGCAAACACAAAGTATATGTACCTGCTTCATCTGTTGCTATGGTCTATGCAAGAGGATGAAACACACAGTCTAAGGGTGAGGCCACCATGTTGCTCGAGCCAGGGAACACTCCACTTCCCGGTGGGTTGATAGTCGTTCCTACAGTGATATCATCTAACCATCACATCTTTCCTGTTCAAGTAGTCAACTTTTCACCAGAAGATGTCTGGCTATCCCCAAAGACTAGGCTTGGTATCCTTAGTCAGTGTTGAGGGTGACCCCTATGAGGTAAAGTTCCAACGTATCTCTGCTAATCACGAAGAGGTGACAATTAACCAGAAAGATGGTCAGGAATCCGACAGTGAAACACAGACCTTAATTGACCACTTACACCTAGGAGGTACACCAGAACAGCAAGTAGCGCTAAGAGCTGTTCTGATCAAGTATGCAGACGTGTTTGCAGGCAGTGATGAGGATCTGGGATACACAGATCAAGTGAAACACAAAATCCCATTGGTGGATGAAACACCAGTCTCACAACCCTACCGCCGTATACCACCTAATCAGTACAAAGAGGTCAAAGAGCACATTTCCAAACTGCTGAGAAAGGGAGTGATTCAGGAGAGTTCAAGCTCCTATGCTTCACCCATTGTTTTGGTGCGCAAGCCTGATGGAAGTTTGAGGCTGTGTGTAGATTATCGGAAGTTGAACTCAAAAACCAGGCGTGACGCTTTTCCACTTCCACGCATTGAGGAGAGTCTGGATGCCCTGAGTAGCGCAGAATTCTTCTCAACCATTGATCTCGCAAGTGGGTATCACCAGGTTGCAATGCATGAAAAAGATAGGGACAAAACAGCGTTCACAACACCATTTGGCCTCTATGAGTACCTACGGATGCCATTTGGGCTATGCAATGCCCCTGCAACATTTCAACGTTTGATGCAGGCTACCATGAGTGATTTAGCCTTCCAGATTGTGTTGATTTATTTGGATGATCTGCTTGTGTTTTCGCCGACATTCCAGGATCATCTAGTGAGACTTGAGATGGTCCTACAGAGGTTGAGGCAGACGGGGTTGAAAGTTAAAGTGGAGAAATGCCATTTTCTCCAACCCGAGGTCAGGTTCCTTGGTCACCAGGTCTCAGCTCAGGGCATAGGTACAGATCCAGAGAAGATAAGTGCAGTAAAGCTGTGGCCCATCCCTGGCACTGTAAAAGAGCTCAGGTCATTTTTGGGCTTTTGCAGTTACTATAGGAGGTTCATTGAGGGGTTTTCACAAATTGCAGGGCCTCTTCATGATGTTGTGACTGCCTGTGTCAAAGAGAGTAGCCAAGTCAGGGCTAATCAGTTATTCAGGTCAGCCTGGACACCACAGTGTCTACAAGCTTTCGAACACTTGAAGGAAAAGCTGACTAGCGCACCCACACTAGGCTTTGCAGACTTCACTCTCCCGTTTATACTAGAGACAGATGCCAGCAGTCTGGGCTTAGGGGCGGTTCTGTATCAGGAACAAGGGGGTAGGAAGACAGTCATAGCCTATGCTAGTCGGAGGCTCAGAGGGGCGGAAAAGAATGATCAAAACTACAGCAGCATGAAGCTGGAGCTCCTTGCCTTAAAGTGGGTGGTCACAGAAAAATTTAGGAGTTATCTCTTGGGGTCGAGGTTCACCATCATCACAGATAATAACCCACTGTGCCACCTCTCCACCGCCAGTTTAGGAGCCATTCAGCAGAGATGGGTTGCTCAGCTAGCTGTTTTTGACTTTGACGTAAAGTATCGCCCTGGCCGGTGTAATACTGCTGCTGATGCTCTCTCCCGGCGACCTGCAAATGGTGAGTCAGAACCCGATAGTGAGGATGCAGAGTATGATGGGTGTGTGGCCATATGTAACACACTCAGGCCAGGCACAGCTCTAGACCTAGATCTAGTGACAGCAGGGGTTGAGTGTTGCAGGCTCAGGCAGTTAAGGGCATCTGAGGCAGATGAAACAGTGGCTAGTGAGGCAGATCAGGACAACACTCCCACATTGCCTGGATATTCTAAAGCAGAACTCCAGAGCTTTCAAGAATCAAACTCAGAGCTCCGAGTTTTAAGAAAGTTTTGGGATAAACAGAGGAAACCGACTTACCAAGAAAAGAAAGGTCTATCAAAGTCTGTGCGCTCTTGGCTGAAGCAGTGGTCACGACTAAGTGAAAAAGATGGACTTTTGTACAGAGTGATTGAGGATGCTCATTTTGGAACCTGTCATCAGTTGCTGCTGCCGGGTTGCCTCAAGGAGAAAGTGCTCAAAAGTGTGCATGACCAGATGGGGCATCAGGGAATAGAGAGGACACTAGGTCTGCTAAGACAGAGATGTTTCTGGGTGGGCATGCACGGGGATGTTGAGCAGTGGGTGAAGAGATGTCAGAGGTGTGTGTTGACAAAAATGCCTCAGCCTAAGATTCAGGCACCCCAGACTCCATTCATGGCTACTCGCCCACTTGAGGTGGTTGCTGTGGACTACACAACACTTGAATGTGCCACAGATGGTTGGGAGAATGTGCTTGTGATGACAGATGTGTTTACTAAGTTCAGTCAGGCCTTTGCCACCCGAGATCAGAAGGCAGACACCACTGCAAAAGTCATCCTGAAAGAGTGGTTTCTGAAATATGGGGTACCGGAACGCCTACACTCTGACCAGGGCAGAAATTTTGAAAGTGCTGTAATTGCTGAGCTATGTAAGTTGTATGGAGTAAAGAAGACCCGAACAACACCACACCACCCTCAAGGGAACCCTCAGTGTGAACGGTTCAATAGAACTTTGCATGACCTTTTACGCACACTTCCCCCCGAAAAGAAGCGGCGTTGGCCTGAACACCTGTCAGAACTAGTGTATGCATATAATGTAACGCCACACTCAACCACAGGGTATTCACCCTACTATTTGCTGTTTGGGGTCCACCCCCACCTTCCAATTGATGCACTGTTGGGTCATGAGCAAGAGAACGGTGACAAACCAGACTGGTTAGCTGTACACCAGGAGCGTCTCCAAGATGCACACACCAGAGCGAGGGAATGTGCTGAACGAAAGGCTGTGGAAAGAGCAGCTCAGCAGCAGGAGAGAGTGTATTGTCCGCCTGTTAAGGTGGGACAGTTGGTATACCTCCGCCATCGACCACCAGGAAGGAACAAGATCCAAGATGCCTGGTCAGACACTGTGTACAAGGTTGTTGATATCCAGGGGACCACGCACTCAGTGGAACCAATAGAGGGTGGGCCAGTGAAGAGGATACATAGGTCCAACCTGTGGCCATGTATGGGGCCTGTGCCCGTGCCGAGGCAACGTCGCTGTTCAGCCACGCCTATGGATGAACCTGTCTCAGGTCTGGAGTCAGAGATGGAGTTTGTGGAACCTGAGTTCATCTTGGAGGACAGAGTCAGGTATCCAGCTGGTCCGTGTGTAGCAACTCAGGAACCTGAAGAGTTGGATCAGATGACGGTTGAGACAGAAAGCCATCCATGTGGTAAAGCTGAGAGTATGGTGGAGGATGAGAAGGGACTTGAGCAGGAGATGAGTGACATGCCGGATGAGGACCTGGGGGAGGAACCGCTGTCCTGTTCTCATCCAGTGTCGGAGATCTCCACACCTGCAAAAAGGCCAGAGGAGAGGCCTGTGCCTGCTCCCAGGAAGAGAAAAGAGGGAACTGGCCAGGGTGACACACCCATTCCCATTCCATGCAGAAGTCAGAGAACAACAGCTGGGAAAAACAGAAACCCTTTCAAATTACCTATGTCCACATGCAATACAGTAGCTTTTAGCCCAGAAGTACTGTCTCAGGTGTTAGCTGGTATGGTTCTCTATTCATCACAACTGAAAGGGACCATAGATACCTGAAGTCACCGAGGACGTTGACTTGTAGCAGGGGAGAAATGTCGCCGAGTGAACTGGGGTTACAGCGCTTTTTGTATATTTGTTATAGGTTGGGGTTGGATTGATGAGTGCCGAGACATATCCGCATGCCAATGAGCCCTGCACACTGCACCTCTGGGGCTCCATCCTGCTCCGAGATCCCTAGCCAATTAGCCTGAAACCGCAAGGTACTCAGTTACCATGGTGTACCACGCATTGGTACACCATAGTGTATCGGTTGTACACTATTTTTCGTGATGCATTGTGGGATACTTTGAGTGCACTATATAGGGTGTAACAATTCTCACTATACATTCAGACAACACTACAAAATGACAAACTCACTATATAGTCCACTATATAGTGAGTACGGAGTGATTTCGGACACCGGGATGGTGTGCAAACAGTGAGCAATACTCTGTGTGTGTGTGTGTGTTCTTTCTTTAACATAAAGAATAATTTGTCAGTTTGTATCACGGGGATCCAGTTTCAGAGGGCAATGTTGGTGATGCTAAAAGGTCTATCATTTGTCATATTAAGTGCCATGTAAGATACCATTTATTTATATAATATTCAACTGAATAAAATAAGTACCACTGCACAAATCATATTACATATTCTATTATAAATAATCACAGTTTCTGATCCCACAGGAATTTCCATGAAGGATTTTGAGACAATATAATTAAGTCAAGCCTCTTCTTAGCAGATATAGTAATACAATACAAATATAGAGGAAATTAATATCTATCCCATCTTCAGCATACGAGTGATGGGTGGAAAATCTTCCTTAACTCGCTCAGGAAACTTAATAAATGTCTCTGCAAAACTATTCTATTTTTATAAAACTCTTCCATGAATTATTCAGTTACATGATTATTAAAGATTATTCAGTGTGATGTGATTTCATGAGAGGACTGGGCCTGATCACTCACACTTAGTGATAGAAAGAAAGCTGTATTTATATTTTAGTTATGCACAATTGTGGGAAATGTGAAGAGTGGGTGCATGTTTGCACCTCTGTGAGGATTTTGTGCACAGAATATCCATGTGCTTGGCTCGGTAATAGTGGTGGCTAAAGTCTCACCAGAGCGCTGGAGAGTAATTTTCCTTGTATGTGTCTGTGTGAGAGGAAAATGAAGAAAATAATTAGTGCACAGAATTATTGCTTTCCCTGCATCCTTTATCTCCCTCTTCTCAGCAATGCGGCTGCCTTTTTCTTTTTGCCTGAGGAGATGCCGGCCAGGATTATTTTGCCATGGGGTAAGCAGAGTAGCTTGACATAAATATAGAGTAGTTTGACATAAAGATAGAAATGCCTCAGCTTGTGTTCAATAATGTATGAATTCCACGAAAGTGTAATTAACTAGAGTATTAACAGGAATATCTTTTTGTTCTGTTGCTGCAGTGTTTGAAATTTGGGTAAAACTAATAACAGGTTTGTGCAGACTTTCTCTCAGGTCTCTCAGCCTAAGACCCTCATTGTAGAATGTAACCATTTTCAATTTCCTTTCTACAGTAACATAGTTTTTTTTTTTTCTTTTAAATTGAATTTACCCCCAATTTAAACTTCCAACACAGACTCTGTGTATTTTGAAACATTTTTTTTCTTTTCTTTTTTTTCAGGACCAGCAAAAATATAATTTATGTTCACAGCTATTGTATAATTGTGTTGGAGAGAAATTATGCTGTAAACACTGGAGTAGTTGTTTAATTACCTTCACCAACTTTGTTGGAGGAGGTTATGTTTTCATTTCTGTTTGTTTGATTTTTTCCAACGTAACTCAAAGTATTTAATGGATTTTGATGAAATTTTGAGGAATGGTGGGCCGTGAGCCAAGGAACAACTGATTAGATTTTGATGCAAATCTGAATATGTATGTGGATCCATGATCAAGATATGTATGCGGATTCAGGACTTTTTTTGTCTGTAACTTTGTCCCAATGTAACTCAAAGTAGTGAACAGATTTTGATGAAATTTAATATCCAGCTTTAATATTATTCTAGCTTCAATTGATTTGATTTTCATATCGATAATATGTGGTTTGGCAGAGGTATGCACTCTACCAAATGCCCTTCTAGTTCCTTTAAGTTTTAATTTGACTGTCAACGAACTTGTCTCCATACTTTTTATCCTAAAAAGGGTCTTGTTTATGTTTTTTTTGTGCTAGCATTTTTGTCTTTGCCTGTCTCATGTTTTTATCAAGTTGTTTGTTCTTATTTTGCCCGGACTATTTTTGCTATTTGTTTTTCATCCGTTTGTTTATATTTTGCCACACCCCTTTCCCCCCTGTATTAAATCATCTTATTTATTGGATTACTGTCTGTGTTATGTTTTTGATTCCTAACTTCACCATACCTCCACCAGCCCTAACAAACTGCTCAATTCTAGAATAGACTTGAGTTGGCTCATTTTATTAACTCACTTCCACTTTAACTAATGATGCATTACCACATAAATGACCAAATGAAGCACCCAAACATCCAACAACTCCCCATCTTCTAAAATGGGTACAATATGTAGGGCTACATACAGTATATGAGCAAAATATATCAAAATGTTTAATACCTAAAAACCAGACACAGCAAGGGTAGATGTATCAAATAAAATAAGGTTAGTATCCTTAGCTAATGTTAGTATCCTGTAACGTTAGTATCCTGTAGAATATATGCTGGTTGTATGCACAAAATCATTCTGAGTCAATTATAGGTGCATCTCAAAAAATTAGAATGTCATGAAAAAGTTAATTTTTTGTAATTTAAATCAAAAAGGTAAATGTTCATATATTCATTGCATGCAAAGTGAAATATTCCAAACCTTTTTTTTTTGTTTTAATTTTTATGATTATGCCTTATAGTTCATGAAAATGAGAGCCAGTATCCCAAATCATTAGAATATTTCATAAGACAAATCAAAAAAGGATTTGCAATACAGAAATGTCCAACTTCTGAAAAGTATGTTCACTTATACACTCGATACATGGTTGGGGCTCCTTTACCATGAATTACTGCATCAATGCAGTGAGGCATGGAGGCGATCAGCCTGTGGCACTGCTGAGGTGTTATTGAAGCTCAGGTTGCTTTGAGAGTGGCCTTCAAATTGTCTGTATTTTTGGGTTGGGTGTTTCTCATCTTCCTCTTGACAACACCCCATAGATTTTCTGTGGGGTTCAGGTCAGGCAAGTTGGCTGGCCAATCAAGCACAGTAATATCATGCTCATCAAACCATTTGGTAGTAGTTTTGGCATGGTGGGTAGGTGCTAAATCTTGCTGGAAAAGGAAATTGGCGTCTCCATAAAGCTTGCCAGCAGATGGAAGCATGAAGTGCTCTAAAATCTCCTGGTAGACAGCTGCATTGACTTTGGACTTGATAAAACACAGTGGACCAACACCAGCAGATGACATGGCACCTCAAATCATTACAGACTGTGGAAACTTCACACTAGACTTCAAACACCTTGGATTCTGTGCCTCTCCACTCTTCCTCCAGATTCTAGGACCTTGATTTCCAAGTGAAATGCAAAATTTATTTTCATCTGAAGAAGGCTTTGGACCACTGAGCAACAGTCCAGTTCTGTCTCTGATTAGCCCAGGTAAGACACTTCTGATGTTGTCTCTGGTTTAGGAGTCGCTTGATATTAGGAATGTGACAGTTGTAGCCCCTTTCCTGAAGATGTCTGTGCATGGTGACTCTTGATGCACCGACACCAGCCTCAGTCCACTCCTTGTGAAGCTCTCCCAAGTTCTTATATTGACTTTTTTTGACAATCCACTCAAGGCTGTGGTCATCCCTGTTGCTTGTGCACCTTTTCCAGCCAACCTTTTCAGCAATGACCTTCTATGGCTTACCCTCCTTGTGGAGGGTGTCGATGATCGTCTTCTGGCCAACTGGTAAGTCAGCAGTCTTCCCTGTGATTGTGGTTGTGTGGACTGAACTAAACCAAGAGATAGACTGTATTTTATACAGTTTTACGCAAACTTTTTTTTCTGTAGGCTATAATTATCAAAATTAAAATAGAAAATGCTTGAAACATTTTGGTTTACGTGTAATGGGTCTACAATATATTAAATATTCACTTTCTTAATGAACTGCTGGAAAATACTGAACTTTTTCATGATATACTAATTGTTTGAGATGCACTAGTATGTGCTCTTCGAGTGAGTCATTGCCGAGAAAGTCATTACACTCAGTTGACATCAGTATTCCAGTTTATTTATTAGTGTCTATTTTATAGCATAAAAATATTTATTTTTATCTATTTTATATCATATATTTTAAAATATAATAATGTGTAATATATTATGTGAACATCAAAGCAACATGAAAAAAGCAAACGTTTTGTTTTTGTTTTTATTGAGATTGAAGGCATTGAGTCTGTGCCCATCAGCAATCTCTGTCCAAGGCCACGCCCTACCAGTGACATCAATACCAGCACTAGCCAGTCCCCTTCACACTCCAAAGTCCAGCGCAGTATATCGGCCAATCAGAAGCAGCAGCGGCGGTTTAGCGATCACGGTGGGGATGACATAAGACCAAGTAAAGTAACAAAGCTTTCGCTTTCCTCTGCGTGTCAGTGCAGCATGCTGAGTGTCCTCTGCTCTCAGATATGGACTGCTTTAGTATCGACAGCATGATAAGTGAATGGCTTTACCATGTTCCTACTTGACTTCAATGTATTTTAACATTTGTATCGTATTTGATTAATTAATATTTACAGTGCCCTCCACAAGTGGCACTCCTTGGAAAAATTTGTAAAATAGTTAGAAAAAAATCCACCTTTTGGTGAAGTATCTTCATC
>JAOBAM010000007.1:39324533-39336288 GCA_025212355.1 Notarius kessleri | reverse complement strand
TGAACAGTTTTGCACTCAAGTTTCCATCAATGAAGAGTTTATAACATCAACGAAACTGACTTCATGTTAAAACTGTTCATGTTATAGTCATGTTGTCTGTTGTTGCCCAAATGAGGATGGGTTCCCTTTTGAGTCTGGTTCCTCTCAAAGTTTCTTCCTCATGTCGTCTGAGGGAGTTTTTCCTTGCCACCGTCACCACAGGCTTGCTCACTGGGGATAAATTAGGGATAAAATTACCTCATGTTTAAAGTCTTTAATTTTCTGTAAAGCTGCTTTGCAACAATGTCTACTGTTAAAAGCACTATACAAATAAATTTCACTTGAGAACATCCAATCACTACTAAACATCAGTGTGACGTGTTAAACCATCTAAAGATCTCGCTCGGCAGTCTCGCTCTCTCAGTTAGCTAATGGCTTACCTGTACATATTTCAGCAGGTTGGCTTTTGAGCTGTGAAATGCCAATATCTCCACAGGTTTTTGACTCACCTGATTTGCATATGAGGATCACTCTGCTTTGATGCATTAAAAACTGAAGATACCTGATACATTTTACCAGGGACGGTCTTCTGTCTCCACTTTCTCAGACATTGCCAATGCTTTCTAAGAATTTGGTGCTTGAAGTGTAGAAATTCAGCAGGATTTTAATTGGCTCAGTCTTCTGCAATATTATCTAAATTAATACAAGTATATAATCAATCTATTGTCGAAAGTATAGAAAAAAGAGATTTACTCTTTGTATAATAATGTAAAAAAAAGAAACCTTTATTGATACAAAGTTAAGAACTTTTCCATGGAGGTAGGTCTTCTGATGAGACAATCCATTTTGGTACCTTAAACAATGTTTTAAAATCTTGTATTTCTCCTTTTTATGCCATTTATACTCAAAGTTAACAGGCAATTCCCTGCAGTTACTGTGAAAAGAAGTGTAGCCCTCTTTCTGTAAATGTGTTTTGTTTGGGGTAAAGTAAATCTTAAAAAAAGATACTACTTTGAAAAATCTTCATCTAATGCAAGCCTCAGCTCTTTAAGCACTCTGCTTTCTGAAATAGCACATTGTGTTAAATGGTTTCACCTGCTTGCATTAAAGCTCTAAGCTCACCCAGATCATCACCATCTATCAGGGGTGGAATAATACAATCACAGAGTCTCTTTAATTCTTCATTTGTACCTTTGCATCCTGACCAATTTTCCTGGGGGTTTTGACTGAAATATTTGTTGTTCTACCTGACCGTAGCTTGAACCCCTAATTTTCTACTTCTTTATCAGAGTTAGAACACTACTGATTGGCATTTTCAAATGCATGGATAGCTTTTAATATCCATTTGCTGATTTATAACATACAGCCTTTTCTTGTACGCCCTTTGAACGTTCTTTTGCTTTTCCCATGGCTCAGTATCCAGCCAAGCCAGTGCAGCCCTGGATGAAATATCATGGGGTCTCTCAAGAGCGAAGAAACACACTGATTATTTATCCACAGACACAAAATACTGTACAATCAACAAGTCACAGGTATGGAAACTTACATTTAATAGCCATTTAAACCTGTGTGTGTCTCAGCTTGTGTGTGTTATTCAAGGGTATGTAAACTTTTGATCAGGGCCATTTGGATCATTTCAGTTATCATTATGATTTAAAAAAGGCACACACAATTATGTGCTCATAAATGACTTCAGCTGATCACCATCCCGAAGTGAAAGAAAAGTTTTCTGCATGATCGCAGTTTCCCAAAAAATGCCATACATACAAGGGTATGTAAACTTATGAGCACAACTGTGTGTATATTCTACTACCCCCCGCCCCCAACACACACACACACACACACCTGTACTTCTATCTTTGTGGGGACAATCATTGATAAAATGCATCCCCTAGCCCCTAGGCCTAACCTTAACCATCACAAATGAAAGCCTACACTTTCAGAAAATAAAGTATATTATTGTATCTTTAAGGGTACACTGGCTTGTAGCTGGGGCAGTACTCTCTAAGGTACTTATCTGTACCCTTCATTTACTGCTTCGGAACATGTATGTCCCTTTTTGTCCCTAAAAAGGTACACAAAGTTCCCTTGAGGTCCATTAATGAGCCCTAAGGGGTACATTAGTGTAGACTGTACTTTGGGTGACAGAAATGGACTCCTACTGTACCCCAACATTGTAACCCCAACCCTTACGCAAACCTAAATCTAATTCTAACCTGAACCTGAAAACTAAGTCTTAACCCTCAAATAGCCCATTGATGAAGCAAGGACCAGTCAAAATGGTCCCCCCAAAAAGTATTGTTTCCCTCAATATGTAGAAAGTACAAGTGCACACACACACGCACGCACGCATACACACATATACAGCTATGGAAAAATTAAGATATGTATCTGCCCCCACAGTTCTGTATCTTTTCTTATAATCATCTTGTCAAAGCATATATAACATAGAGAAAACCCAAAAGGTCAGCTCAAGTCCTTGCGATTCTGAATGGTGACAGTATGGGGCCAGACTACCCTACTGCAGCAGAGCCTTAACAAGGTAAAGAGAGTGTCTTCAGATCAACGCTTTACAGCCTCTGTGTCATTTCATCACTCTGAGCCCAAGAGATCCCAACACAATAAACTTGTCAGCTTTCCAGAAATTACTGCAACCAAACTTATTTCCTCTCACACAGGGAGATTGGCTGACATTGGATCTTTTATAAGACTGGGGGAGGTCACAGCAACTGCTCCTGCTCGGTGTGGAATTAAGGTTATGTGTTGCAGTTGATTTATGGGCTTGTGAGAGGGGGAGCAAGGTCTCATTTGAGCTGTTGATTAAGGTACACTGAGAAAGATTGAGTGCAGTAAATTATGAGTGTATTTGCTATGCAACAAGTCATAATTCCTACACCCAAGAAGTATGTTGTGATTTTAAAGGACAATTATCTGTCTATTACTGAAAGCAGTTCAGTGGAAATGTGTAGTTGAAAAAACTCTATTTAAGATGGTGAGGATATTATGAATTTTTGTAATGCAGGTGCAACTTTTGAGGCTTACTGTCACGATCCAACCCAGAATTTCCATATCCTGATCTGTGCCTTTGCACTCTGCTCTGCATTTTTCCACGTTCTCCACATGCTGTGTAAACACACATGCTACATGTTTGTCATCAGCCACTCTATATAAACACACCAAGGAGATTCACTCAGAACGGATAAATGCTCGCCATAAGTTTTGTCTAGTTCATGTTCATGCTCAAGCTCTGTTCCTCGACTTTGTTTCTGTTTCTTGGATTACGATTTTGCCTGCCGTTTTTGGGACTTCTCACTGTGACTTTGACTCAGGACTTTGTTTACATTTTGGATTACAACTTTGCCTGCCATTTTTTGGGACTTGTTGCCATCTTCCTGGATTTCACTCAGTGGGTTTTGGACTATGCTGCTGCGCCTGTCACCTGCCTGCCCTCCTCACGAGCCAACTCCTCAGGTATGCTTCTGCTCATTTCCTGTAGTTGCACATTGGGTCCTCTCTGTTTCCATGGCTTTTGGGTCGTGACAGAATTTATCCGCCATGCCATGGACCCAGCAGACTACGATGTACTCAAATCAGTGTTGGCTAAGCAGGGCTCCGTTTTGGTAGCTCATCAACAAGAGATCATAGCTGTTTGACAAAGCATGTTCTCCATCACCTATACCCTACAAAGACACTCCTCACAAATGGAGAACCTCCGAGCTTTGATCACGGGCTGACCAACGTTAGCTCTAACTAGTCATCCAGCCACTCTGACCTTACCTCCCATGGGCCTCGACTACCCGCTCCACAGCCATACAATGGTGCCCCCAGAACGTGCCATTCATTCCTTTCACAGTGCTCCTTGGCCATGGAACTTCAGGCATCTGCTTTCCATCTGAGAGCTCCCAAGTAGCTTATGTCATTACACTCTTAACAGGAAAGGCATGGGAGTGGGGAGCAGCTGTTTGGGATGCCAAGGCACCCTGCTGCTCGAGTTTCAAGGAGTTCTCTGAGGAGATGTAGAAGGTTTTTGACCGCTCCCCCAAGGGCAGGGAGGCAGTGAGACAGCTGATGGGGCTGAAACAAGGTACCCGCTCTGTTCATGATTATGCCATTGAGTTCCGGACTCTTGCTGCAGCAGTAGACTAGAACACCAGTGCCTTATATGATGCCTTCTTTCATGAACTAAATCATGCCATCCTGGATGAGATTGCATCTCATGATCTTCCTGACACCCTGGATGGCTCGGTCAACGTGGCCGGTTGGGTGGACGTGCGTCTTCTGCTGTGCAACCAGAGAAGGGACCGGAGATAGAGCTGAAGGGCTGAACCCAGAACCATCACCCCTCCATTGGTAGAGTCAGAGCCTATGCAATTAGACAGAACTTGGGTAACTCCTGAGGAAAGACAATGCTGTCAAGAAACTAATTCCTGTTTTTATTGTGGACAGTCTGGACACTTCATCACCCACTGCCCAGTAAAAGGCTCTGCCCACTAGTAGATGTGGGGATATGGGTGGGCATCTCTACACACACTTTCCCTACTGTTAGGTCAATATTTACTGTTGAGGTTTTGTCCCAGAACAAGGTCCAGTCTGTTCAAGCCCTCATTGATTCCGGTGTGGACCAGAGCTTTATCAAGACTTCTTGGGTGGAAGAAATGGGCATCCCTTTGCATCAGCTAGATTGCCCCCTTGTCACCCAAGCTCTGAATGGGGCTGAACTCAGCCCCATTTCCTGTGTTTTTGACCCTGTTATTTTGAAGGTTTCTGGTAATCACATTGAATCAATTTCATGCTATGCCATGAACGACTCCATAGAGTTTATTGTCCTGGGTCTTCCCTGGTTACACCTCCACAACCCCCACATTAACTGGAGTGATGGGACCATTCTCTCTTGGAGTACTTGTTGCCTGGCCTCCTGCCTATCATCAACTCAGACTCCTCTGGCCCTTCTTGTCACCAGTCCTGATGAGACCATTGCTCTTTCTAATGTGCCTCCCGAATATCTGGACCTTCGTGTGGTGTTCAGTAAGGCTTGCACCACCTCCCTTCCTCCACATTGACCCTATGATTGGACCATAGAACTGTTCCCTGGAACCACGCCTCCCAGGGGTCATATCTACTCTCTTTCCCCCTTGGAGTAAGAGGCCATAGACAAATACATCTCAGAGTCTCTAGTGGCTGGCATCATTCACCCATCATCCTCTCCAACTGGAGCAAGGCTCTTCTTTGTGGAAAAGAAAGACAAGTCCCTCAGGCCCTGCACTGACTATCAGAGACTTAATGCTATCACTGTCAGGAACCTCTATCCCCTACCACTCATGTCCACTGCCTTCAAATTACTTCAGGGGGCTCAGTATTTTACCAAGCTAGACCTCTGCAATGCTTACCACCTGGTACGAATAAGAGAAGGAAACAAATGGAAAATGGCATTTAACACACCTACAGACCACTACAAATATCTGGTTCTTCCCTTTGGGCTCACTAATGCCCCCTCTGTCTTTCAAGTCCTGATCAACGATGTCTTGATTTCATGAATCAGTTCATCTTTGTTTACCTTGAGCATATCCTCCTCATCTCCCCATATTGGAGATCCATCTGTCCCATATCAGATAGGTCCTGCAATTACTTCTAGAGAACCAACTCTTCACCAAAGCAGAAAAAATGCAAGTTTCACAAGTGCACCATGTCCCTCTTGGGCTTTGTGATTTTCCCTGGGGTGGTCCGAATGGACCCTGACAAGGTCAAGGCAGTCCTTGAGTGGCCTGTGCCCTCTTCCCATAAGGAACTGCAGCACTTTTTGGGGTTTGATAACATTTATTGAAGGTTCATCAAGAACGATAGCACCATTGCCACTCCTCTGACCAGCCTCACATCCTCCAAGCACCCCTTCTCTTGGACTGACCATGCTGAGAAAACTTTCTCTTCTCTTAAGAGCAGATTCACCACAGCAGCAGTTCTCATCATCCCGGACCGCACTATTCAGTTCATTCTCGAAGTGGACGTTTCTGACACTGGTGTCAGGGTCCTTCTGTCCAAGAGGTCAGCCAAAGACAACAAGGTATACCCCTGCACATTTTTTCTTGTCGCATGACCCCAGCTGAACGTAACTATGGCATTGGGGATCGTGAATTGCTAGCTATTATGCTGGCCCTAGAAGAATGGAGGCATTGGTTGAAGGGGACTGAGATTCCATTCATCATTTGGAGAGACCATAAAAATCTCGAGTACCTCAGGACTGCCAAATGTCTCAATGCATGCCAAGCCAGATGGCCCCTGTTTTTCTCCCGCTTTAACTTTGTGTTCTCCTTTAGACCTGGTTCTAAGAATGTCAAGTCAGATGCTGTTTCCATGCAGTTTTCTCTAGACCCTCAGCAAGACACCACTGAGCCCATCCTTCCTGCCCATTGCCTCATGGCTGCTGCCTAACTCGACATAGAAACTACTGTCCAAAATGCCCTGTCCAGTGATCCAGGACCAGACAATGGTCCACCCAACTGTCTGTATGTGCCCCCTTGCATGTGCTCCCAAGTACTTCAGTGGGGGCACAGCTCCCTCCTAGCCTGTCACCCTGGGGCAGCCCAGACTCTTGCCATCCTCAGGCAAGGCTTCTGGTGTCTGACCATGAAGCAAGACATTAGGACCTTTGTAGCAGCCTGTGACATCTGTTCCGGTAACAAAACTAACAACCTACCTGCTGCCAGACTATTAAGACCCCTACCTGTACTGTGCCATCCTTGGTCCCACATTGTGGTGGATTTCATCACTGGCCTCCCCAGCTCTAAGGGCAACACTTGCATCATGACGATTGTTGATTGCTTCTCTACGGCGGATCACTTCATTCCCCTCCCTAAGCTGCCTTCAGCTAAAGAGATGGCAGAACTGTTTATCTACCATGTGTTTCGGATTCACGGTCTGCCTACAGACATTGTGTTCAACAGAGGCCCCCAGTTCTCTGCTCATTTCTGGAAAGAGTTCTGCAGCTCATTGGGGTCACTTCCAGCCTTTCCTTGGGTTACCACCCCCAGAGTAATAGGCAGACAGAGCGCAACAATCAGAAGCTGGAGGTCGCTTTATGGCGCCTAATGTCCAGTGATTCATCTTCCTGGATCCAGCCCCTCCCTTGGATCGAATACACCCAAAACAGCCTTCCTCATTATCCACCAGGCTGACTCCTTTCCAGTGTTGCCTCAGTTACCAGCCCCTTCTTTTCCCTGAACAGGAGGAGGAGGCATCTGTTCCTTCAGCCCAAGCCTTTGTCCAATGCTGCCACAGAGTTTGGGCGCATGCTAGACATCACCTATTGCGTGCCAATCACACATACAAAAGGATGGCAGATCGACATCGCAAGCTGGCTCCTGTCTACCTCCTGGGACAAAAGGTCATGCTGTCCACAGCCAATCTCCCCCTCAGGGTCCCCTCACGCAAGCTGGCCCCCAGGTTTGTTGGCCTCTTCCCCATTCCTAAGGTCATTAATCCTATGAATGTTAGATTGGCATTGCCCAGGTCTGTGCAGCAACTCCACCCATCTTTTCATGTCTCTCAACTGAGACCCCTGGTCTCCAGCCCCTCCCCCCTTCCTAGACCCCTCCCCCTCACAGGACCATCAATGGAGGGGAGGCCAACATAGTCAGGAAACTACTAAAGGTCTGTCAAAGAGGTTGGGGGCTACAGTATCTGGCCGACTGGGAGGGCTATGGCCCAGAGGAGAGGTTTTGGGTGCCAGCATGTTTCATCCTTGACCCTGCACTCAAAGGATTTCCACCGCAAGAACCCAGGAGCCCTGTCTGGGGTGCCCAGAGGTGTCCATAAAGGGGGGGAGTTGCTGTCACAATCCAGCCTGGAACTTCCAGATCCTGATCTGTGCCTTTGTGCTCTGCTCTGCATTTTTCCATGTTCTCTCCATGCTGCATTAGCACACATGCTACGTGTTTTTCATCAGCCACTCTATATAAACACACCAAGGAGATTCACTCAGTGTGGATAAATACTCACCGTAAGTTTTGTCTAGCTCACGTTCATGCTCATACTCTGTTCCTCGATTTTATTTATGTTTCTTGGATTACGATTTTGCCTGCTGTTTCTGGGATCCTGCTGTGACTTTGGCTCAGGACTTTGTTTACATTTTAGATTATGACTTTGCCTACTGTTTTGGGGACCCATCGCTGTGACTTTGGCACGGGACTTTGTTTACATTTTGGATTACGACTTTGCCTGCCATTTTTTTGAGACTTGTTGCCAGCATTCTGGATTTCACTAAGTGGGTTTTGGACTGTGCCGCTGCACCTGTCACCTGCCTGCCCTCCTCACGTGCCAACTCCTCAGGTATGCTTCTGCTCATTTCCTGTAGTTGCACATTGGGTCCTATCTGTTTCCGTGGCCTTTGGGTCGTGACAGCTTACTGCTCATTATAATGAACCTGACTTCGCTAGTCTCAGCATTTGAGCTAAGAAAGTGTGCTACATGATACTGCTGTGCAGGGGTGGAAAAAAGTACTTAGAAATTATACCCAAGTGAAAGTCTGTCCTGTCCCTCAGTTCAAAGTGGAAGTATCCAGCCAAAATGTACTCAAGCAAATGTCAAAATGCTGCTACATTGACATGTTATCTACAATTAAAAATGAAAAAAAAAAAAAATTTCAATGTTTTAACTGATGAAATGAACTGTGTCATGTTTCATGTGAAAAATAATTTGAATAAGGGACTGAAAGTAGATGAATTCATTAATTAGATTTGTGAACAGAAAATGTGATAACTTGCCTTAAATCCTCGAGTTTTAATTAGTCACAATTTGACTTGCTGCTGAGCCAATTACATTAAGCTACTGGAATTGATAATAGTCTGGCATTAGTAAAGAAAAAAAGGCTAATTTAGTTAAAATAGCCAGTTAATGTTCGCAAATTAGTGAAACTTAGTGTCAGTTAAGTGTCAACATGAAGTCCATGCTTTCTAGGGAGGCAAAGGAGACAGCTCATTTTATGACGCTATCTATCTATCTATCTATCGAGTTATTCTTGCATATTTCAGTATACTGATGTGGCAGAGGGGGCGTGGCCAAGCAGCAGTCTGTGAATGGAGGGCAGGGTCGGAGAAGGTAAGTGGCTAAGTCATTCCACCTGCTGTCAATTAATGTGTGTGTGTGTGTGTGTGTGTTACAGGGACGGAGCATAAAAGGAGCAGGAGAGCAGAGAAAAAGAGGCTCCCTCCTGACCACAATGCATGAGTGAGTGAGTGAGTGAGTGAAAGAAAGAAAGAAAGAAAGAAAGAAAGAAAGAAAGAAAGAAAGCTGAAAAGCTCAATTAAGTGAAATAAAGAGTTTGTTTGTGACCCTCAACTCTCACCTGCCAAGCTTCTGTGCTCCACCCACATCAGGAACTGCTACAACTGAATTTTTATTTATTTATTTATTTAACTGAGGTAGTGCCAGGGGTACTCATCCTCAAGTTCAACACTATAGACATCTTCAGATGCACACAGTTGGATGACGGAAGCAAAGACCTTGAAATAAAAATGTAAAGAGTCAAAAGTATGTTTTTATTTCTTTCTTCAAGAACACTTAAAGTATAAATACCACCAAATAATACTTAAATATAATAAGAGTACAATGATTCAAATATTTTCCACTTCTGATTCTTTGTGTTATATCAAGCAATAATGAATGAATAAGTCTTCGAAAATGAACCCAAGTAAAGTGTTGTTGAGTTCAAGAAGACAACCAGACATGAGTCTTGAACTGCTTTTTAATGCAGTCCAGCATTTGGCAACCCTCTTAAGAGCACAGTCTTTGAGCCCAGGCTTTTATAAGATTTTTGGGTTTTGTACAATACCAGCTGTGATGACAAAATGTCAGAAAATTACTAGTCTGTAGGGATTACAGATCAGAGTACAAATATCGGAGAGCTGAGGATTCAGAGTTAGCATTAGAGTCCTTTCAACCCTTTCAAGTCCACCTCATGTGGGACCTCAAAAACAGAAGAGGAATAAAAGACAACACTTTGACACAAAGTATCGTGGAACAATTGTTTTAGTGGAAACTACCTGCTTACAAAAATATCATTAACCAGGCAATCAGGAAAAACTCCAATTAACCAGGAAAAATCAGAATAATAATTCCTAGCAATATTAGATGTGGGATAAGTGAATATTTATATACAAATAAGCCAAGCGCTTAAGGCTGCACATTCAGAGATTTTTTTTTTTTGATAAAGCTACGATAATATAATGTGATGCCCATATATTAACAACACCAGATGCATAAGTAGTAAACATAAAGACAAACATAATATCATTAGAGGATTTGGGGCCTCAGTTGCATGCAAATGTTTAGCCCAAACCAAAAAAAAAAATCGGCAATGCTGATTTCCATCATACTTACATGTGTATATTAATGACTATGAATTACCCATACATTACCAAGTGTGTTCACAGCTGAGCTGATTTACTTTTAGTGATGCCCAGAAAACTCTGTTAAAAGCAAAGATATGACAAAGAAACAACTAAACAGTGAAAGAGCATCTCCTGGGTCGGCATGTGCCATATCTTGCTGCTTTTATAGGGTTCCTTTTTTTTCTTTTGCCATTTTGTCCTAATTAAATGGTTAGTCTTATTTGTCTTGATTTATGGATTTCTTGTGAATTACTTTATTTCAAGTCATTAATATGAGACACAAGTCTGAGGAAATTTACTTTTGGTTTTACAATTGAAATAAATTAGCTATGTAGGGGAATTCGCTCAAATGGTAGCATACTCGCTTAGCATGTGACAGGTAGTGGGATTGATGCCTGCATTCTCCAAAGCAGCAAATATTACACAATGTACAGTTTTTAACCATTAAGTGACAACGGGCATATCTGTTAATCAATGTTACTGTTTCTCTCTGTCTTTATCGAATTACACATACCACTCCTGGGATACAAGAGATGCTGGCCTCTCCTGCTCTCCAGACCTGACTGATCCATCCTGATACCCTACTTCTGGCTGGAGTTCTCATCACTTCACTCCTGTGAGGATGGCCCCATATGTACAGCCTTGATCCATCCTGATGCCCTACTTCTGGCTGAGTCTCTGATTGCTTTGATCCTGTGGAGGATAGCTGCATATGGACAGCCTAAAGATACACTTAGAAGGTCGCGTTGGACAATTAATACAAATAGTTTGACTATGACTTTTTCGAACTATAATTACCACGATAACTTTAGGACTGCAGTTGTCATGAACAGTTTTGTACTCAAGTCTCCTTCAACGAACAGTTGATAACTTCAACAAAATAGACTTCATGTCAAAACTATAATGAATATCCTGGTTACACAATTGCACTATTTGCCCATGTAGAACACACTTACAGAAGCAAGTTATTTATAAATCATGCTATCTGTTATCACCCAGATGAAAATGGGTTCCCTTTTGAGTCTGTTTCCTCCCAAGGTTTTTCCCCATGTTGTCTCAGGGAGGTTTTCCTGGTCACCATCGCCTCAAGTTTGCTCATTAGGGATACATTTATTAATTTGTATTTTTAAAATATGTATTTTTCTGTAAAGCTGCTTTGCAACCATGTCTACTATTCAAAGCTCTAAACAAATAAATTGACAACTCTTCACAGCATCCATCCATCCATTATCTGTAGCCACTTATCCTGTTCTACAGGGTTGCAGGCAAGCTGGAGCCTATCCCAGCTGGCGATGGGCAAGAGGCAGGTTACTCCCCGGACAAGTTGCCAGGTCATCACAGGGCTGACACAGAGACAAACAACCATTCACACTCACATTCACACCTACGGTCAA
>JAOBAM010000007.1:38173785-38184401 GCA_025212355.1 Notarius kessleri | reverse complement strand
AGAAAGGCCCTCGCCGGCCACGGGGCTCGAACCCGGACCTTCTTGCTGTGAGGCGACAGCGCTAATCACTACACCACTGTGCCGCCCTATTTTTAATCATAAAAAAACTTCTTTTTTTTTTACCATCACCCTTCAAAAAGTGCTTTACATATCATACTATTTATTTCTTGCATACTTCCAGGAGTAGTGGTAGTAGAAATAGTAACAGTAGCACTAATAGCAATAGTAGCAGTAATGTTGGTGGCGGTGGTATTATTAGCATTATCTTTCCATGTATTAAAGGTTAATTGTGTACCAAGGTCACAATCTCACAGCCCCGACTCCATTATATTTAACAGTAGGCATACTGTGTTCATTCGATCTTCTGAGTAAGTATATATACACCGTATTTTACTTTTCTTACTGTGACTGACAGGATATCGTAACAGAAGTCTAAACAGGCCTTCTATCCCTAAAGTTGTACACCAAACAGACTCGCCAGTAGGAGAGCCATTGATTCTCCAGTTGAGGAAACTGAGATCCAGGATTTGTGACATTAATGGTGAATAATGAGCTTTAATATGTCCATGCTTCTCCAGATAGCCAAAACATGTGTTTCACAAGTGTGCAGATAAACGAGCCCAGTGAAACTTGCGTGAAGCCCTCCCATGTCACTACGGAGCCATATGTTATGGCTTTCAGAATCTGAACTCTATTTTAACTCGTGGTCCAATGGGAAATTGAGTTTTCGCTCAGACCAAGCTCGCGCAAGATGAGCTCGGTGTTCGTAGAAATAGCCCTTTTATGCTGGTATGAAGTTAGATTAGTGCGTATTGTCACAGTGATGAAGGGAAGGAATAGGAAATGGATGTTGCATTGGGATTTCAGACTCATTTCTACCTGGTACCATGAATTCTCATTCCATTCAATGTTATAAATCTTCATCAGGAGTCCAGTTTAAACCCATTCGCTCTGTTTTCAATGCTTCCTTTTACATGCTGTACAAAAAAAAAAAAAATCTCAACTAGCCCTTCGGTGAATATTCCACGTAAATGCTTCAGGGTCCAACACAAACATTTTTACAGTGCGGCTCATAACAAGTGGTCTAACATTCTGTAAATCCTGCCTGGTTCTTGGCAGAATTTTTCTCTTACTGATGAGGTCAGGGAAGCTATGCAGCACAGATACAAGAAGGAAGAACGCATACTAAAGCGGATGAGTCCTGGATTCAGTGAAGGACTAATGTTGGATAGTAGACTTTCACCACTAGTGTCTATCCTGCCTACTTTGATTCTCAATAATTGGAGTAAAATGTGGCTGGAATTGCCTTGGCTGCTGCTCTTCAATGTGGGAATGAAGTGGGAGCCCTTATAAAAATTCCTAGCAATCTTGTGGTGGAAGACCCATCTCTATCATCTCTATCATGGAAATGGAAAAAAAACCTCGGAATGAGATTTTAAGGGTGTGCGAGTGGTCTTTCGGTCAACCGTTAAATGTCGGTGTAGATTTGGCAGTGTTCAGACAGACTCTGGTCTTGTATCGCATTCCACCATCAGCCTGTCTTCTTCTGTTAACCAAACCGTTCAGACAAATGAGCAGGAAAAGAGCTTGATACTTATGTTGGACTAATATCGTCACAGTGTTAAATGATGCATACATCTGAGCTCATTTCATGCTCGGATGACAGAGATATAAAGTCGTTCTCGATTTTGTTTTAACTCCGCTGTGTTTTTTGGATGAGAATATTTCTCGACTCCAGGCAGGTATAAAATAATTTATTTAATTATTATTATTATTATTATTTTTACATCTTGAGTAAATTTCGCTTAAAAGAAATCACTATTTTTTTTAAACCTGTGTCTCTGAAATAGCTGTTCTTTATAGGCTACTGTTCAGCGCAATGGATGGCTTTCTCAGACCCAGAAGTTATTGCATTGTAAAAACAAATTACCTAATCAAAACCATTTGAGAGTTGCGGCTTCAAGGAGAGTGCTTAGGTTACAGTAAAATACGATGATCACAAGAGCAGATGGCGTCTTTGTACTATTGCGGAGAAATAAATACACTTTCTAACACTTTATTAGGATGCAGGTGGTGCACACGAGTTCAACACCTGCGAGCGAATGCTGGCTAAAACTACGAGCCCAAACAGCTATCTTGAAAGTGTGCAAATAAATTCTTAAGATCTCGATTTAGATTTAGGACTTCCTCAGCCTGAAGGGTTCACGGGATAACGGTCCCCTATCTTTGCAGGTGCCAGATGACTTTAAGTAAAGGATACAAACAGATAATTCATAAACCTCAACAGCTGGGGAAAGCTAAAGAACCTCACAGGACCTCATTGGGCTTTGGCACGACTGCTCGCCCTTGTTTTTCTCCAAAACGAAAAAAAAAGATATATTCAATGCAAGGAACCTCCTGCCGGCTCGCAGCAAAGGTGAGACAGAAAAATATGCTCAACGTTCGAAGCCAGTTCGAGTTAGAGCAGCGCTTGGCTCCTGAGGGAGATGAGATATGAGCTGCACTGGGGAAGCCTTACCCCGTCTGCGACCCTGCTGCTCTCCTTTCCACTCGGGCCGCTCCAGGTCACTTTGTAATGGTGGAGCTGCAGGTCTCCCTCTTTGGGGGGCTCCCACCGAAGCAGCACGCTCACCCTACCGTCAGCGCTCACAGTCTGATTTTCGATGCTGATGTTCTGCGGCTTCTCCGGAGGCAACGGGTCTGTAGCGGGAAGAAAGAGAACGTGTATTTTAGTTTGCTAAATCTGACCACATTTGTTTGCGCTCTCTTGATGCGTCCTAGAACCATTGGAAATGGGGAAAGTCCGTGCAAGCCAGAGAAGGATGCAAATGAGGAACTCATGGAAACTGCAAAGTCGATGAAGACTGAAGTCAATGAATAAAGCTGTCTGACAGTACTGTGCTGCTGTGTTCACTTTTTCTTCCTTTTTTACGTAGCCAGTGGAAGGAGCGCAGTAGGATATAACACCCAATTAAGTTGGATTTATTCAATGCACCAGCTAATAATTTAAAGAAAACACACTGGAGTTATTAAGAGAGCAATATAAATTGTTTGTTTGCCAGAATCACAATTAAATGTCAATGGAAACAGAACTGGATGTCATTGTCTTCTTGTCATTTTTGTTTCTGTTATTCTGCTTTCATGGTCTTTCATGGTTCTTGGCTGCATATGGAATGTTTTCGCAAGCCTGCGCCACAGCTCAGCAGGCCATATGTGGGAGTGCATGTGTGTCATTATGTGTGTGTATATTCATGGTGGATGACTCTTCAGTGGAACAGATATATGATGAATGGTGACTCAGTCTCTTGCCACTGGGTGGGGTGGATAAGTCTTCCACACAACAACGCAACCAGGGGTGTCGAAGTCATGTTGCCTGAACGCATGTAGAGATCTGCTCCTCATTTTACAGCAGTTTCACCTCATCACAATATTTTCGAAAGTTGCTAGGCGTACAATGTACACAAACTGCAATACTGTTCCATTGTTATTGACTCAACCTAAACAAACCAGCGCTAAACATGAGGAACTGTTCAGACAGAAAATCAGCATAACTTTTCATTATCAACAGCACATCGGCAACTTGGGTTTCACCTGGAACGCATTTTAGCTTTGAAACCGAGCAATCTGATTTTACTTCCACCAGGTATGAGAGAGCAGTGTTATCTACTGTAAACGCTTAAACGGTTACTGCAGAAGGGCTTTAGGGTGGGCTTCCAAACTCTCAGCATCCATACGAAAACAAAGGCTCCGTTTCATGCTGTGAGGCAACCCCCGGATCAACACACGTGGCCCTGCTGCCTCCTTTAAGATTGCAAGTGGAAAACTGTCACTTGGATTTTTTCCTCACCGAGTCATATAGCCTCGGAGGAGGGACCTTTCATCTCCAGATATCCTTGAGTAATGGCAGCTACGCACATGACCTACGACCTTCAGCATTCTTCATGCACCCCCGCACCCCTGCCACTCAGATGTCCCATGGCAATTTGATGAAAGTTGCATGTTTTGTGACCCCAAGGAAGAGAAAAAGAGAGCCATATGGCTCTACAAAGTGGTACTAAGTATGTACCTGATTAACGCTGATTTGCAATATCGGCTATAGAGAATAGTTTCTTAGAATTTAACAGAATATGACCAAAGCTGTGCTTCCCGCAGAAAATTGCAAATCTTGAATTCGCGACAGACGTCATTTTCAGCAACGAAAAAGGCCAAACTGCATCCACGTATGCATCAATAAAAAAATAAACTTTCAACACTGTGTATTTTTTTTAATTCTCTACATTGTTCCAAGTGCTGGTAATCTTTAAAAATAAAACAAGAATTGATTTGAGTCATTACTGGTGATGGCTTCAGTCTGCATGTAATTATAGCTTGGACTTGGCTTTTCAATAGACTCACTTTTGGAATGTGCCAAATCAAGCACCCCTGTGGTCTGAGACGACATGAAGCACGTCCCTGAGAAACTTGACTGCACCATAAATTGCAATCAAACGAACAAGACAAAACAAAACAAAAAGCAAAAACAGATACAATGAGAGAATCTCATACGAAGCACGCTCTTCTTTTTTGTCTCTGTGTGTTTGTTTGCTGCATCCATGGAAAAGTCTCTCTCTCCATACAGTGAAACGTTTAAAATCTGACACAACGTCGGCTCGCCAAACTCTCAGCATGAGAGATGGGGTGTATGTGTTTGGGTGTGTGTGTGTACGTGGGAGTGTGAGAGAGTTGAGTGGAGCGGGCTGTGATGATGTACAGGCTGGAGACTGCTCTGGTTTCAGGCAGGCCAGTTTTACAAAGACGGCTGACTCGGCAGTGTTGCTGAACTGCTGTGAAGGATTTGCACGTTTGTCTGTAACTGCCCATAACTCCTCTCACTCAGAAGTGTCCCAGCAATCTACACTGAAGCTTTGCCCATGTTACCGAGCATCTGACTAAAAAATTTAATGTGCAGACTTGATCAAAATGTCAGCAGATGCAGTAAATCTTCACCGAAATTTTATTTGTCGAAAAAGTGTAGCGGTTTACCTCGTGTTGAGAAGAAGTGCTTGCTGGGAGTGGTGAAACCACGCGTGCCCTGGCTGTTCACCGCGCTCACCCGAAACTGGTACCACCTGTGGGGTCGGACGTCCTTCAGCAAGGCCCGCTCTTCCACGGTCTTGCAGAGAGAGAGAGAGAGAGAGAGAGAGAGAGGGGGGTCATGGTAGATTTAATGAAGACAAATCAGACGAAAGGACTCCATCAGTGCTGTAATGACTGGTTGATCGTTTGCAAGAAGATCTTCTTAGACCTGCTGAAAAGCACTATTTAAATGTTCCTATCCATTACCTCGCAGTTCCTATTGGGAGAAAATGGAGATGACAATGGACTATTTGTTTCAAAGGTCTCTTGATCTGATGGTTTGAAATTTAAAGCTCCAATTAGGGGTTGCTGAAATCATGTCCCTGGATGAGCTCAGAGCCTCTCAGAGAGTATCTGCTAAAGAAAACAATCTGTACGTAATTGGATAGTGACACAATCCTTTGTCTTCTGGCTCTGCATTCTTATATGTTGGCTTTGGATTCCATAAGACATCAACAACTATTACAGTAAAGTGCAAAATATCAGTCTTAATTTAAAAGCATGTCCATGTTGAGTGAAACGGTGAGAGGGTTTGGAGGGGTTTTTTTTGTATAAAGTATATTATAGAGGTGCAGTTTGCAATCAGGCTGTTCACTTACATCGTCATATCATTATTTCATGCACAAAAGAATTAACTCACAGTCTGGAGTTCAGTCTAGACATGAGAACCAGGGAAGTTTTAGGAAGGGAAGAGAACCAGAAAGCCGACAATCGTGAATCAGAAAAAGCAGATTAATTAAAATCAGAGACAACTGGAAAAAGCAAGAACAAAAGCAAAATGAAAACTAAAAGGTCAAGAAGCCTTTCCAATGTGGTCTATCAAAAAAAAAAATAAAAAAACCCCAGCATGAGCTTGGAAGGTTAACAAGAAAGATGCAAAAAAAACCAAAACAAAAAACACCCACACATGGTAAATCTCACTGGAGGCTGCTGATGCAGTTGGGTGGCCAACAATCAACTGCACACCAAATATAATTATTTTATTTCAAACACCTGGGAATGTAGAGCAAGAGAATTTCTTGCTACACATAAAGATAGAAATATATATATAAAGAGTACACGCTTTTACAGAACACCTATACACCTGCACATTCATGCAATTATCCAATCGGCCAATCATGTGGCAGCAGTCCAGTGCATTAAATCATGTAGCTACATGTTAAGAGATTCAGTTAACGTTCACACCGAACATCAGAATGAGGGGAAAATGTGACTTTGACCATGGCATGGCAGTTGGTGACAGATGGGCTGGTTTGAGTGTTACAGAAACTGCTAATCTGAGATTTCCACATATAACGTTCTCTAGCGTTTACGAAGAATGTTGTGAAAACTAAAAATGTATCCAATCACAATTCCAGTCAGCGGAAATGCTTTGTTGATCAGAGAAGTCAGAGTAGACTGGCCAGACTGGACCAAGCTGACAGGAAGCCTATGGTAACTCAAATCACTTCTCTTTACATCAATGATGAGTAGAAAAGCATCTCAGAACACACAACACGTCTAACCTTGAGGTGGATGGGTTACAGCAGCAGAAGGTCATCTCAGGTTCCACTCCTGTCAGCCAAGAACGGGAATCTGAGACTACAGTGGGCACAAGCTCACCGAACTTGGACAAGTCATTGTCTAGGAACAATTGTCCAGTGAAAAATTGAACACCTTGACTAAATGCCAACAAACATTTGCGCACTTCAATACATGTGGCCAACACATGAGTTCTAGAACTTCTTTTCAGATTCAAATAAAAGCTGACAATCAAGAAAGATGATCTGTGTAAAGGATGGTTTCAAGAAGAGTAAAGCTTTCAATGATGTACTTTGGATAACAATTGCCTTTTGGCATTTTGGAGGTTTTACAGAACTAAATGTTTTACATTGTAGGTCATAAAGTTCATACTAATGGACCACTTAGGGATGTAATCCGTCCAAGTATTTCCATTATCATAGCTGTAAGCTCTGAAATGTCTATACAAATTAACAGAGTATTTGAATTTGTCTCTCAGGATCCAAAAACCAGAGTACTGTCACTCACACAAAGAAAATAAACGTCATTCTGATCCAGGCACAGATGACGATAGTGTGAAGTGGAAAACTTGGCTCGGAGTAGTGAGTGTTGCCGTTCTCTTACCATCAGAACAGTGTGCCAGGGTGAGGCGTCGTCTTCACTGGGATGAATGCCATGGTTCCATCTCCTCTGCAGTATATACAGCACTGGTTCAATAGACACGTTGAACTTCGACATCCATGTCACCTCCAGCTGTCCATGCTGGTCTTCTAAAAAGGCCATGTCTTTCCTTGGCTTCAGAGGGACGCCTATGACACAAGCATGACACATGCTGGGAAGCACCTACTTAATGTCCTACTTGTTCTGCACGTTAAAAATGGTTGGAAAGGGAATGCGATAGTAAATCAGAATCAATGATGTGATGTTACAGTGCAACATAAAAATGGATCATTGATGTTCAGAGTATTAGAGCATACAGATCTAGCATTCTCCAGTGAACACCAAGAAACCAAAACGCTGGTTTGGTGTGCTGTAGGTATTTATTATTATCATTGGGACATCTTAGGAATATTCGCTCAATTTTGTCAGGTTTTTTTTTTTCCGGGAATTCTTAAACAGCAGAATATTCTTCCTTGTTGGATAACGTTTTACACCATTAACGTTTGCGGATTACAATTTATCTTAATTGCTAAACAGAAACATGGAGATTTGGCTGGACTTACTGTAAGCCCGTTTATACTGTACACATACTACACTTTGAGACAGCATATCATACCTTTATAAAGGTTGGTTGGTGCTTGGCAGGTGTGACCACAGCCGTTTGAACAGCACTTTTTAGAGCCAGAGCACTCGCGGTCACCACTGCAGCTCTCCACACAGGCGGCTGCAAAGCCTGACGCCCTTTGAGGAGAAGGACAATCGCCCTGCTTCTGCACCTGCAGTGACTGCAAGAACTCAGCGCTGGTCACACACTCATGGTGCTTCTTTTTATGAAAACGAGGGATAAAGAGACAGAGAGAGAGAGAGAGAGAGGGAGATGGAGAGAGAGCAGGAGATACAGTGGTTAGCAGCAGACACCCACCCACGTTCCCTGGCCAGAACTGTTCCGTATGAGACAGAGCCATGGCGTGTGCTCGCAACGTCATTCTCCTGCCAGCGCTGGCATCGCACTACTAAGCCCGAAACAGACTTGACGCACACAGAGTACTGTTCCTGAGGACACATCTGGCTGCAGGGTTCCTGACCAAGGCGCTCTGGAAACTGTTCATTTGCAAAACATCTCCAAGAATTACTTAACTCGATGCTTCTCTGGTTTGATGCAAGGCACATGTTTCTTCCACTGGGTGAATCACACAGTTGGGGAAACAACAAAGCATGCAGCTTGCTTCGAATACACAAAGATTGCAAATTATACCAGAGTACTTATTATCCAATGGGTTTAATATATTGTTGTTGTACTGCACTAAGCATCTTTAGAAGAATATTGAAAATCCACGACTCAATCGGAGTAGTTATTATACCGTCTGAGTGCACAATTACATTGTTTTGTCTGTTTGATTTCGTCTCTTCATACCTCATCACTCTGCAGAAAAGGATTAAAGAAGCGTAATCAAATCTGAACCTAGGGGCCAGGTGGATAATATAAAAGTGATTCAATTTTCCATTCCCCACACACATACACACATGTGCACATATAGGCTTGTAATGTTTTAAATCACAGATCATCACAGTGTAACTTTATATGGTAGCTCACAATCTTCCTCGTATAGCTGCCTGATATGGGTGAAATTAAATTACGGGAAGGCATTCTACCAACACGCGCATATATCACGCCCAGAGGTCTCGGCTCTGTCTGGTAATGCATCATCTCCCAGCAGGTTAATGACTGTTATGTTCTTTATGTACATCTTGTATGTCGTTGTGGTTTCGTGTTCATCCTTTGCTGGTTTTAACTGAACTGGTCCACTCAAACACACTGACAATCTGAAACAGACTTACCTCGCAAAACTTGTGTGAAAGAAGTCTTCTGGTTTCCCATAATTCCTTGCATGGCTGTAGGCACTGCAGACAAACAAAGAAAACAGACCTGAGAACGGAATGTAACCAGACATTGAGTCAGAGAGAAACATAGTAAATAGCGCAGCCACATATGCCTAATGTTACATCATAAAACCAATCTACTTCATAAATACCCAATTAAATTTCGTCTTTAAAAAAAAAAAAAAAATACTATTAAACACATCCTAGGAACCTTAAGAACTGTCTTCTTGCCATAGTGTGGAAATTTGACCTTGTTGTTATTATTAAATGGCAGTTGTTCTTTTCAGAAATCAGGTGACTATGAAAATAAAGTTTCTTGGAGTATAGGCCATGCCTCGCTGTTGGTCAAACATCGGTTATTCACAGGCTGGACTAGGCCTCGCAGAATTGACTCATGTTAAACTGGGAAAACATGAGCAATACACTTTCCACTTTATTTGAAACACCCGTCTACCTCCTCATTCATGCTATTATCCAGTCAGCTAATAAAGTGTCAGGTACAGGTCAAGAGTTTCAGTTTATGTTCACAAGAAAGATCAGAACAAGACAAAAAATATCATCTCAGTGACCAGCACGATGGGCTGGTTTGAGAATTTCAGAAACAGTCAGTCAATCTCCTGGGATTTTCATGCATAACGGTCTCTAATGTTTCCATAGAAAGCTGAAGGAAAAAAACCCACCCAACATCTTGTTGAGGAGAGAGAAGAAGGAGGAGGAGGAGACCAGACCAGTTCTAGCTGACAGTAGGTCTCAAATGACCAGTCTTTACAACAGTGGTGAGCAGAAAAGCATCTCAGAACACACAACATGCCAGTCACTGGGGTGGATGGGCTACAACAGCAGACGACCACATCAGATTTCACTCCTATCAGCCAAGAACAGGAATCTGAGGCGAGAGGACTTTCACTGACATCACAGATTTGTTTTTCACGTAGTGTCCGCCATATTGCCGGGCAAACAAAGAAACAGCCGCGATAGTTAATAATGAAAATCGAGGTGACTGCAGTCAGTACAATGTATTTGAAATTATTAAAAATGTATTTTATACCAGCACACGTTACATCGAAAAGCTGAAACATGCAGGCATCCACAGATCCATATAATTTACCCACAAATGTATTTATTCATTATTTATTCAGCACACTGCTCTCTCTCTCTCTCTCTGTGAGTAAGTATGCGCACGTGCGTTCACCGCTTCAGGATGGATTAAATGCAGAGGAGGAATTCTGCTGTGCTTGAGGTCGCATGTGACAAAAATAAAAAACAAAGGCTTCTTCTTCTTAGTTTACCCACAAATGTATTTATTCTACTCGAAAAGCGTATGGGCGGCACGGTGGTGTAGTGGTTAGCGCTGTCGCCTCACAACAAGAAGGTCCGGGTTCAAGCCCCATGGCCGGCGAGGGCCTTTCTGTGTGGAGTTTGCATGTTCTCCCCGTGTCCGCGTGGGTTTCCTCCGGGTG
>JAOBAM010000007.1:36279149-36290591 GCA_025212355.1 Notarius kessleri | reverse complement strand
GAGTGTGAATGGTTGTCTGTGTCTATGTGTCAGCCCTGTGATGACCTGGCGACTTGTCCGGGGTGTACCCCGCCTTTTGCCCGTAGTCAGCTGGGATAGGCTCCAGCTTGCCTGTAACCCTGTAGAACAGGATAAAGCGGCAAGAGATGATGAGATGAGATGGGAAGTTTAAAAACAAAATGATTCCTGCATTATGTATCTGCTGTTTAGGGAGCTGGACAAACAAGCAGGGGCTTTTTTTTTCTTCTGTGGTTAGGATTTTTGCTGTTATTTGGCTTGTTATTTTCTATTGAAGGAAAGCATTTAGAACCGTATGGAATCCCACAGTGTCTTATTAGTACTTCATGGGAATGCTTCTACTTCCCGCTGGTCTGTTGGCAGTGCCCTCTGTGGGTAAAATGTGTTGATTTGTCTTTTGGGGTCCCCCACCCCCTAGTAACAAGTTGCTGTATTCTACTCTTGGCCTAATGGAGCAGGTCTTACTCATCCAGTCAATGTCAAGCTGTATTAACGTCTTCCATAAGCCCCATAAGGTACATGAAGTAACTTTTTTTTTTTTTTTAAACCAATGATTATGTAGTTTCTCATGCATTAGATAGTTTTTCAACTGATACACTGTAATAACAATTTAGATAATTAAACTCTGTCCATTTGGCCTTTCAGGCAATTAATGATTTTGGTAGTTTGTCATTTACATATGAATATTGGTTGTTGATTAATGTGCTGGTGTATTAATCTATCAAATTGTTAAAATAGGCACTTATGGCATCGATGCGAGATGAGCAGCACCTTCCACTAGGGACCATTGAGAATCAGCATGTTGTGAACTGCATAAGTGAAAGAGCTGTGTGTGTATGGTTGGGGGGGGTGTTGCTGGCAGACCCTGAGTGTTTTGGAATGTGCCAAGGCTTGTTTCTGGGGTGGGACTCCATGACCTCAGGCTGTGGGATGGGTGGGTGTGCCTTTAACAGGCATTCAAAGCCACTCCAGTAAGAAAAGGACGGTTGCAATCATGATTATCCTGCACATGCTCACTCACTGTAAGCGTCATGTTATGTTGCAAAACTTCAACAGTTAAAATTTATGGCATGTTTCATTTTATCCTCTGTTACCTGCTTCTGCCTGATTGTTGCCCCTGTCTCACAGTCATATAATTTTGCTGTATTCCCTAGAGAGGTGAAGAGGACACCAGCAAGGGAGAATGCTGTTTCTTTAAGAGAGAGAGAGGGAGAGAGGGAGCGAGAGAAAGGGAGGGACCTCTTTGCCCTCCAGAAACCAGGAAGGGAATTGAGTTGATCTACTGCTGGCTGTTTAGCGCATACGAGGCTTTGAGAAGCAGGGACAGCTAAAGTGAGAGCGCGAGAGAGAGCGAGAGAGAGAGTGCTCTAGAGAGGAGGAAAGGAGGGACAAGCAAACCCACAAAAGCAGCATCACGGCCATCACAGGTGAGCTGAACCCTTGTGCTCCCCCTCCTGGTTCCCCTGCCATCTCTTCCAGGGCCTGTCGTCAGGAAAGAAAAGGGAATGAAGGAGGGGGGGGCAGAGAGAGGGCAAAAGGGGTTAGAAGAGGATTGCCACTGAAACTCATTTGCCTCACCTTGTATTTACTGCTATTGTTTTGCTGAACTTTATTTCAGTTTTTTTAAGCACTCTTAGTTTGGTCGAGAGTGTGTGTTGGGGGAGGGGGGGCAAAAGAGAAAGACTGGGGCAGTGTGTAAGGAAGGAGGAACCAAAAATAATGCTGTCATACAAGGTAGAGTGGCATGTGACAGGCTTTACTTTTGGGTTGTCAAATGGAATCAGCTGTGATGGATTACAGATTTCAGCTCTTTCTGTCTGGATTATTTGTTTGCAGTTTTGTTTTTATAGCTCATTATTGTATACCAAGTCCTAGGTCAAAAGTATACAAGTTTTTTATTTTTTTAAAATTATTATTATTCAGGTACGCTTGAGACATAACAGAATTGTGGCGCTTGCATTTGCTTCAGTGAGTTCCTTTATTTTGTCTCCAGCTTGGCTCTGCTTGATGGCTGGTCTCTGTACTTTTAATACCTGGCATCCTGCTAGCAACACACCGTAGCATATAATTCAGCTCAGAGTGCTTACGTTGAACCAGGGCTCAGAGCTGTGGGATTGGTGAAATTGGACAGCTTGGGACTTGTAGTCCGTTGCAGCGGCCTAGAAGCAGTCAAAGCAACTCTGTAGGACTCCACATCCCAGAGAGCTTTGCCCTTGGCCATACAGGAAAGGAAACAGCCGGCAGCCTATCCCAATGGGGAGGTGTGGTGAGTGAGCATCTGTCAAGCCAATCGCAGAGAGGGAAGTGAAGCCAGAGCAGTGGGCTGAAAAAAGAGGGCCGGGGGTGGGAGGAGGAAGGGGGAGAGTTAGAGTTAGTAGGTGTCTGCTTGTGTGTGGGATCAGGCAAGGGCTTGCCTGTGTAACTAGGGCCACTCGGAAGTTTGCCGACTGCAGTTACTTCACAGCACGATCCTGCCCAGGCAAATAAGCAGGCAGGGAACACTGAGCTGGCCCACAGAGAGAAACACATTTCTGCCTGGCTGGTAAGATCGCCTTCTTAATGCAATCTCACACACTCTGCTGCCTGGAGTGGAAAAGACAGCATAGCAGTGGGATCTTTAGGACAGAGAGATATATAGATAGAGGGGCACTAGGCTTAGCTGAGCTGAGAGCACTTGACCCAATTGCAGATGGAGTAGAGAAGGAAAACCTAGGCCTGCTGCATTAAGGTATGGCCAAAGAGGTTACATCTAGCTCACATTAACTTTGCATGGAATTATTGTTTCTATAAATATTGTCAATGGGGTGTCAAGACTAATCTCATTAAAAACTTACCATCGACGTATATAAACAGAAGTGAGCTGACTATAAGAAAGTTATACTTATGAATTACGAAGTATTGGATCATTATCATGGTCTTCTAATTTGACACATCTGGCAATGCATGAAGAAATGTGGCACCCCTAGTGGACTATTAAACTGAACGTTTTCTAAACAGTTTATGTATGAGACATGCTGCAAATGAAAACTTCATAACCTTTAACCTTGTGACTTCTTTGTTTCTGTTGTTGGCTGATGTAACTTGTATCTGTTTAAACCCTTCCTCATTTTTTAAAAAGCTCAAGCTCTCAACCCCCTTGGTTGCTGGTCATCGAGGGTCTTTTGGTAGTCTCATGACTTCAGTTTAGTCAGCAGTTTGCTTTGGGTGTCTTGTGCATGAAACTACTTCTGTGTTTTGTTTTTTTTTTTATTCAAGGATGTATGCGGATAATTTCCAACCCATACTGGCTTAACTCGTTTTGGCTGGTGCGGGTACAGGGAGGGCGCGAGGGGTATTTTTATTCGCTGATGACGCCCAGTGTCTGAACAATACACAGAAAAGGCGCCTTGTCTTGTCAGGGGTGAGGCCTCTCTTTATTGTGTTTTAGTTGCTGTGTGAATTACACATATTTGAGCCCACTTTAAGTGAGTGTACTTTATATATGGGTAGATTATGCCACGGGGTCATTTTGAGTCATGGCACCCACCTAGGAATGCTATGAGGCCTTCAGAGAAACTTGGCGAGTGTATATGTGTTTGAGTGTTTGGGAACACTAAGATCACCACCCATAAAGTAAACATTAATGTTGCCTTTCTTTTATATAAAATAAATGGAGGATTGCTGGGAGTATTTTTTTTTTAAATTATAGTTTGCTGATTTATTAAAATAAAGTGCATACTGTCACACCTGATCTGCCTACCTGAAACAGAGATTTGTTGGTGTCTTGTGTGCAATTAATTTCATTTCCATTTCAGTTTGTATGCATAATGTCACTACATTCATATCAGTGGTCAAAATTCAAGCTATATATTTAAAGTTCTAGTTATTTTCGTAAGCCTTTCCAACTTAACTGCATTCTGTTAGAGCTCTCTCTTATGGAAAATTGGGCCTGCACGTTTAAGATTTTCCATTCCCTCATATTTAGAAAGTGCTAAATCATACAAAGGTCAGTCACACATATTCATATATATAAGTTTGAGGCATGTATTCATGTGTTGTTTTGGAGTGATTGTCCTAGTGGAGGAATTTGTTAAATTGGAGCTGACTGGAATTGAATGCTTGGCCAAAAGTCTTGGCCAAGGAGTAGTTCCAGCAGGCAGCCAGTGCTTTGTATATAGTTTTCATTTGGGGGCAGTCTGCTGGGTGGGCTGTTGTGAAGCATATTTTTATAGTGATCAAATTAGAGACTGTGATGCTGGGAGATGGGCTGCAGTGAGCTTTCCTCCCTATCGGTAATCAGAGAACTCATCTCATTATGCTCTCATTGCACTCTTTAAAGAGCCTTCTTCCACTTGTCCTTATCTGCAGTGGGTCTGTAGACAAGTCAGGCAAGGCCTACTTCTTAGTTTCCTTTACAGTAATGTGGAATCCGATTGCTGTAAGGTTATTCTCTCATCCGCCCCCGTTCGCCATTATGGAGCTCGGCCTCCGGCAAGTGGAGGAGAGTCCTTGACACACTTACCTTTGCGTAATCGTTGCAAGTTCTGTGGATAATAAAACAGCAGTGGGTGGGAGGTGTATTTTTTTTTTTTTTGCCTCCTCAGCAGAGGCAGAAAAGGAGGAAGTGGAAGCTGTGGTGGGCTGGTGGCGGATGAGCGCAGTGCAGTGTCTGGGAGAGCTGGTCATCTGATAACAGAGTGGGTTCTGTTACACCATCACCAGAGTCACGCAGGAAGTCATCTTCCGTCCATTCTGTCCAGCCTCTGCAGCAGCAAAGGAGACATGGTGACAGCCACAACACAAGGGTACTTGAACCAGCAGAGCTGCATTCTGAGGCATTTTCTGCCGTTTTTTGGTGAGGGGTCACGTTGTTTGGTCTCTCTTCACTGGTTTCCTGTAAGCTTGGCCGCAGTGTCCAAAAGACTCTCAAAAACTGAAGCCAGCTGCCAGATGCAGGGAATCAGGCCTGGAAAACTTTGGTCAAACTCTGAGGGGGTGTCTGACATTTGCACACTTGGGTCCAACCTCCCGATAAAGCCATGGCCAGTTCAGGAGAATCAATAAACATGCTGTCACCCATTCAGAAGGAGATCTTTCACCATTCCTCTTCACATTCTCTTCTAACTGAGCAATGTGAATTACAGATGGTTGAGTGTTTCATTTAAAATAAGCCATATGAACTAAAGAAAATGAATGTTTATATGGTTAGGCACTGCTTTTTTTTGTTTTAAGTCTGGAGTGAGTTGGCCTCCAGTAGCAACTCCAAAAGTTGTGTAGGTTGATTTTTAAACAGCCTCACCCACTACCTTTAAGGGGGTATTGTGAGCCTGGATTTTTTGGCAAGCTATTGACATATCTGCAGTGAAGCAGCCCTACCTCATAACTCCAGTTTTATCAGTTGTTCGCCCACTTCCTGCTTGCACTCTCTACAACCAATCCGGCTTCCCTAACTACTGCTGGCAGTAGTGACTCATGAGCAAGGCCTTGCACAAAGTCCTGCTCTTCTTGGAATTAGACACCCTCTCTCCACAGCATTTACGATTATCCGCTAATATCTTTTCAGTCCTGACCTCAAAATCTTCCAACCTGCGTGTAGTGAATTTCCCCACCATCAAATGACTGCTACTGGTCATCCACAAGCGCTGATCAGACACACTGGTCAAAGGATGCCTCTCCACACCCTTCATCTGCATTCCTTTGAGGAATTCGAGCTAATGTAGACTGTGTGATCAATTTGATGGGCTCTCACGAAAGATTCCCAAGCTTGTTTCAATTCCATCAACTTATTATCGAAGGTGACTGGTGGAATGTAGAAGGGGGGGTAAAAAAAGAACTGAAATATGGCAATGAAGGCACTGTGAGAACTCCAGTGCTATGCTTTGCTCTCAGAGAAACATATGGCTGTTTTGGTTTATGTCATAAGTCAATGTGTGTTCCTGGAATGTGAGGTATGCGTTCAGCTTAGACATTTCAATTTGAGTTTACAATGGATTAAATATACGATCTGATCTGGCATGTGCATCAGGCAGAGTCATTTAAGGTGAAAAGTATCAGGCTACTAACAAAGTAATCACTGAACACAAACAGTTTTATCTAAAAAGAAGCTCAACCTTCACAAGCTTTTATATCTAGAAGCTTATTCAGACAAGAAGTCAGTGTAATAGCATTGTAATATCTGTTTGATTACCCATTATTACATGAACATACTAAAAAGTATGCATTGTAGTGTAAAATTGATTTGCTTACTGGCACAAGACACTGTGTATCACAACTATCAAATGAGTACACAGGGATATAGTTACTCAAAGTAATTAGGATTGTTTGCTTTTAGCAAACCTCTCAAAAATGTATTCCAACAGTCAATGCTGATAACTGCTCTGTGTGCTGGCCACAGCAGGCAGGCCTGGGATAAGGTGGGGGGTGGGATGGCTACTTGCAGCGAACTGTGGTTTGACTTGCAAAGCAGTGGCGGGCTGTGCGTGCGACTGCTGGCTGAGAGGCCTGCGAGCGAGTCATTGGGGCCGAGGCACAGCCCCCGTCACCCGCGGCCATGAATTAATGATGAGGAATGTTTGGAGCCATGAGAAGGTGTCAGGATCAGGTTTGTTTGCAGTGTTTCCTCTTTCTTTCAGCTCAAGTAGGGTTTATTCTGGGACAGGGGCAGCTACTTTGATTGTTCACCTCCTAGCTGAAGCACGTCTGACGTCTCTTTATGTAATGTGTATGGCACGGAAAGCTGTCTCTCTATTCTGATTTTCAATTCCTGATTTCTCACACTGCAGGTATTCTCCTGCTGGATTTAGATGGTGTAGCTCAATTTACCACTCTCAACCCTACTACTACCTTCTCCAGGTAAAACTTGTTCGGCATTTGTCCGTTACCCCCCAACACTGAGGCTGAGCTTTACCCTAGTCTATTCAAATGAGCCATTTGAGCGATAGTGAAATGAGCGTCGGTCAGCCAGGCTTTATCAAGGCCCAAAGAGAAAACAAAGAGCAAGCTCTGGCGTCAAGGCTGAGCATGCTGGTGCCCATCAGCTAAAGAAGAAAGACCGATCAGCTGACGCGCATTACTGTTGAACTTCAACCCGTCAGGATGTAAGAATATAACTAATAGAGTATATCTATTATTAGAAGGGCGTCCCCTAAGGTGTACTATATAGAAGTGTATGCACGGCACAAGCATGTGACCTAGATCATTGTGTTATTGTGATTTTGTAATAATTAGGTGCTACAAAAGTAATGTAAAGTTAAGTTAAAGATTGTATATTGTCAGGCGTGAAATGTGGCCTAGGGTAGAATGGGCTGAGCAGACAGGTTTGTTTAGTGCATTAGGGTTGTGCTTTACCTAAGCATGACCTCTGCAGTGTGATGACATTGTGGCAGGTGAGGTAGGAAGCAGTTTTTTCATGAGGGCGTGAGGAAAAGGGAGGGAGAAATTTCTTTTCAATATGCTGCTCCTATAGAGAATAATCCCCCCCCCCCAACTAGTCTCACCCCTTGCTGGGTTGCTTTTCCAGGTGGAGGAGGGCTTTCGTTTGTGTGTGTGTCTGAACGACAAATCGAGGAGGGTTACCTTGTAAATCCTCTCTCCACCTCCCTCTCATTCCTACCCAGGCTACATTTGATCATTTTAATCTCCCCTCAACACGTGAGCAAGGGGACAGGTCTTTCCTGAAACTTGGCACACAGTGCAGGGTGGGGTAACCGGCTCAGACCGGATTGACAACCTCCCGATTTAATACAGTTCCCTCACAGCCGTTCATGTGTCCTACTCCTCCTCTAATGTGTTTTTTTCCACGTTGGCCTATCCCTGACAATCCTTTGTCCCCCCGCCCTCTGTGTGCGCTACTAAGTGCACACGCTGCACAGTTCTGGCCTGTGCGCCACTCTGCCGTGAACATGCCCGCTTCTCTTTTTTTTTTTTTTTTTTGTCTTCTCCCACTGCCTATAGAGACAGCAGACTTGCTACTCTCTTTCCCAAATCTCATCACAGCCAACTTTGAGATATCATAATAGTATCAAGTGTCTCGTCCTTGAACTGGTGTATTGCAAATACTGTTGTTCTACTTCTGTTTCAGTAACATTAATAATCTTATTTAACTTAAGCTTAAATTGCTTTGACCTGCTAATGTTGCTTCGCTCAGTGGTCTTCTGACCTGATGTATACGATGATAACCGTTAGACCACTGTCTGCTTGCTTCTCTTTCTCTGTCTCACATTTGCATTAGCAACTTGACAATAATAACTCAAAGGCTGGTTTGCCTCAAAAGGAAGTGAGAATCTCGAAAGAAACGGGTCTGAAGTAAGAAAAACTGTCAGTAGAAGAGGAACAAGAAACTGCAGTTACTCCATTCTGAGAATTTGCACGATGCTATCTCAATAGATTACTAAGGTGTAGCTGACCTATGACGGTCGTCGTCTTGTACTAATCGCCAAAGTATTTTTCTGTCTGTAATGTAAAAACATGACTACTACTATCTATGTGCAAAAGCTCTCAAACTGAAAATTGTAAAAGAAGTTTCACTTTGCAGACAGGCAGAGATGGACAACTGACCAATCGCAGTCTATTCTTATACATTTCTAATATCCTAACAGTTGAGACTACACCATATGTGTACAAAAGCACACTTTAGACTGAAGCCACATCATGTTGTTGTTTTTTTTTTTCCTTCACAGACAGGCAGACGGACAGACGGCAGGACGGAGACCCGGGCGGCGGCTGCGATTGGCGGCTCGACGGCAGGCTGGTGGAAGATGTCGTCAGGGGCCGGTGGGCGGGCGTGTGAGGCAGAGGAGGGCCCAGTGGGCGTCCCCTTTCCTGAGCACAGCGCTGACCTGCTGGAAGGTTTGAACCGGCAGCGACTCAGTGGCATGTTGTGTGATGTGCTGCTGGTGGTGCAGGAGCGTGAATTTCCTGCCCACCGCTCAGTTCTAGCCTCCTGCAGCTCCTACTTCCACAAACTCTTTACCTCAGGCCTGGCTGCTGAGCGCCAGAGTGTTTACGCACTGGACTTTGTGCGTGCTGAGGCGCTTGCTGCACTGCTGGACTTCGCCTACACAGCTACACTCACCCTAAGCCGTAGCAGTGTAGCCGACATCCTGAGTGCTGCCCGACTGCTTGAGATCTCACCCGTCCAAGACGTCTGCACACACCTGCTTGACACCAAAGTGCTCTCCCTTCCGGTGGGTCAACCATTTTTCCGAACGAAGAGTTGCCATGTTTGAGTAGAGATGTTAGCTTCTAGACCATCCTACATACTTCATATTTCGAAGAGATAAAGTCAGAAAAAGTAATATTCCATTTACTGTGCACAACACACTGTTCCTTCTTGTTTCGATGTTATTTAACAAAAATGGTAACTTATTTTTGTTTAAAGCTTTAGGAGTTCTATTTTGGTAAATTGTTTAAAGCACGAGTTGAAGAACGTGAGATCATTTCGGGCTTATCTGGAAAAAAATCATGTTAGAGGTGGGAAATATACGGAGCCCCTCTGGTGACATGGGTGAAAAAAAAATATATTCCGTGGCCACGAGTTAATAACGCGTGGGAACGAGATCCTATTCCGTGGCCACGACTTGCTTAATGCGTGGGAACGAGATGATTATTGGGTGGCCACGAATTAATAACGCGTGGCCACGAGATGATTTTTGAGCAGCCGAATTAAGTGTCTCTTGCTCAGAATTACTCCATGCCGAACTGCAAGTGATTTAAGGATATCATTATAATTTGTTCCTAGATTAAAATAAAACGAAATCAGATCAAACTTGTCCATATTTGCGTCTGAAGCTACTGATGTCAACAGTCTCAGTGATGAAATGACGAACACTTCTCGTGGCCACGTGTTATTAATTCGTGGCCACCTAATAATCATCTCGTTCCCACGCATTAAACAAGTCGTGGCCACGGAATTTTTTTTTTTTTTTTTCCCACCCATGTCACCAGAGGGGCTCTGTAGTTTTCCAAAGGGGAGGGGAGGGGGGAAAAAAAAAACAAAACACCTGATCTGATGGCAGTTTTTGCATGAAGTGACGTTCTTCGAGAAGCTACTTTTATTCCCAAGTCATTGTGCTTGTTTGGCAGGAAAAAAAAAAAAGCTGTTGACGATGTCAAGCTTGAAAGTCCGAAGGTAAGGAGACTCAAACGCAGGGACGAGAAATAAAGTAAAATTCGCTCGGACAAGGACGGATAGTAAAGGCTGGGTGGGGGACGGGATGGAAAAGGGACTTCTGGGTAAAATTCTGGTTTTTAGTGCGTGTTTGTTCTCACCTCTGAACAGCCAAGCAATAAACTCAGAACGACCCCAGAGCTCCAGTGTCTTCCTCCTGCTCCACCCTCATTCAGACACCGTGAAGGTTTTAGGATCAGACTCCGGAGCGTCATAAAGGAGTGGTCTTCAGAATGGACAGCTTGTGGCTGCTTTCAGCTTCTCACAGCGTGCACGCATTCTGCATCAGACACGGCAAATCGCGTGACTCCGTTTCACTTTCCTGCATCTTGATTTTGTGTTTGATGTAAAAAAAAAAAAAAAATTAATCTCTCTCTCTCTCTCTCTCTTCTTAATTGCTCTCCCAAATCCAGCAGCTGGAGGTTATTGACAAGTTAGTACCATCTGTTTTTCTATTCCTTCCTTCTCTGACGATAGATTTGCGCTCAATTTCAGTTATCAGCGATGGCGATATTCATTCTTATCACTCTGTTGCTCTCCCCCCCCCTTTCTCTTTCCCTTTTTCAGTCGAGGAGAGACGTTCTTTGAAGATTTGTACCACGACAGCAAGTAAGTGAAGAGCATGCGGCTCTCGTGGGTTCTCCTGAAATGAGAACGGAGTGTTGTTTGAGCGCGTCACGAGCATCAAGGGACTGTTTTTGTTCCTGTCACATGACCAAGCTCTGACAAATCAGGAAAAGTTTAAAAAAAAAAAAACAACCTTCAAACTTAATAGTTTCTGATGTTTTCACACTTGGGAGCAACCTCCGACTGACACCGTGAGATTTGTTTTTGTTTGTTTTGTGGTGAACGTCTCAGAAACGGTCATCGTTTTGAGTTTTCAACTCTGGAATTTTGGCCGTGAAATATTTTCTGGAAATCTGTCTGTTCCCTCACTCACAGTGTGAATCCTGTCCTCCATGTTTGTTTCAAGGAGAACTGAAGTCATTTTTAAACTCGCTTTATTTCTTAATTAACGTGTTATTCGATTACGTTTTCAGCTTTCGTAACCTTATATCGTGACTCGGATTGGCAACTAATTGCGATTAAATATGATACTTATCGGCCTGTTCGGTTTTTAGCCGTGTTGAATGTAGTTCGTTTGGTCCACGGCAGGCGTCGCTTATCTGCGCGATCTTCACGAGACTTGTGCGAGACTTTGAAACGTCAAGTGTCAGCCAGGTGTCAGTGCCGCCATTTTGAAAACTGTTTTCCAAACGAAGTATTGCACAAAAACG
>JAOBAM010000007.1:36036232-36048323 GCA_025212355.1 Notarius kessleri | reverse complement strand
CCGATCTAATAACAACAACATCATTATTATTATTATTATTATTATTATTATTATTATTATTATTATTATTATTATTAACAATAACCATAACAAAACAATCATGTTATTATTAATATTAGTAGTAGCTATAGTAGTCGACTGCTTTTCCTTTGGGCTGTCATAAAATAAAGTGCTTCAGTTAAAATAGATTAAGCACATAAGTTAATATTGACAGCGTACATAAAAACAACAAGGGCCTGATATAAGTGTAGGTCAGACTAAATAAGCAGGTTTTTGAGAGCTTGCATTCTTAATATTCTCTGGAGGACAAGCTGAGATGAAAAATGGACTTACACTCAAATCCTATTGATGTGTCATACATATAAACAACTGTACTAATCAAACTAGCCAAGCCAAAAAAAATCACTTATGGTAGTGCCAAGAGCACCTGAGGAAAGGAGAGGAGAGGAGAGGGCAGGACAGGACATGAGCACAGAGGAGAGGAGACATTTTAAAGTTACCTTTATTTTCACATTAGATCATGGATGGACAAAACATGAAACCATTGTTCTGATGTGCTATACATTCTACCTAAGGAGAGTAGAGGAGAGCAGAAGAAGAGAGAGGAGGGGGGGACAGGCAGGACATGAGTGTAGAGAAAAGGAGAGGATATGTGTGGAGAGGGGAGGAGAGGAGGGCAGGGAGAGAGGAGATTGAGGGTCTTGTTCAATCTCCTGACAGCAACATATTCTACTGCACTGTTAAACCAAAGCAAATTAAGCAAAGGCTGTTCATGAGAAATTAGCAGTCCAGATTGGGAGTGTTCAGTGCAATTGCACTGCTGTAAAAGACAATGAAAATGGTAAGGGTGGAGCTGGTTCTGGGACATTACACACAGCCTCCAATTAAAACAGCTATTGAGCTCATAAAAGATAGCAGTTCCATAATTACTCGTAACCACATCCATCTTCTGCCATACAGCGCCATACAGAAATATAGCTATGAATAGTATCAACATTATTTCATGACACACCACCTAACAGTGTTGGAATCACAAAATATCAGATGTAAATGCTCAGGATTCGTAGACAATGATTTTTATTTCCCCCAAATCCCCTTTACTGATGCTCCCACAGCTTGCAATAGGTTGCATAATGCCTGATGTGCAAGAGAAAAAAAGTTACCAAGACACACAGCAAGGTCAAGAATATAGCAAGATGTTGTAACAAGACTCTATAACACCAGTAGAATCTTGGTGTATTTTTGTAACATGCTCCATCCATGAAAAACACAGTAGAATATTACGATCATTTAAAATGTCGAGTGAAACAAAATTGAATAAATACAGTAAATATGCAAATGAAATAATCACAATAGAATGATTCATGAATAAATGCTAATAAAGTGAAAGCAAACATGAACACCCAAAGAAAAGCGTTGGCTTTAAAAGTCAGTCTAATGCTGCAGTAACAGTGGTACCAATGGTACCAATTTGCCGCCAGTTAAATTGTTTGTCAATTGCTTTAGTCTGTGATGTAATAGGCTAAACAGAAACCAGAAAAAGCCCAATACTAACAAGCTGAAAGGGGACATATTGCCACCTATAGCAGCAGAGTCGGACATACTTCGGTCAATAAATTGATTCCCCTCCTGTGCTTGTATACTAGGACAAGGACAGCAGTCCAATTAAATGGTCTAGTCAAGCTATAACCGTGGCTCGACTTAACTGTGCATGTAAACATACTAAGTGTTTACATAAGACTACAGCTCTTCGTGTTAACGTTTAACACATGGCTCTTGTACTGCTCTCATTCATTCAGCAGCTCTGCAGTGCACGCAGCATTCAGTGCATCATATTCTGTCATGGAAAAGGTCAAACCCAAATTCAAATAACCCACAGAACCCTGTAAGACTAATGACAGCACACACCATTGTGCACTATTGCTGCAGTTGTCAAGAGGTGACACAACCTCTACTCTAACAATAACCTGAGTACATTTGTATTTTTCTAAAGAGCAAGCCTTGTCCTTATCTCTGAACAGTTGCAAAGGCCTTTTGTAAACCCTCAAAAAAATTGTTCTGGGAATCGATGTTTCATCATGTTCTTTCTTTTTTCTCTTTTCATTCTCTGATTTTTTAAATAAAGGCACAGCTTTCTCTTATATGATTGAAGCTTGATATTTAACCTTCATGTTTTTCAAAGCAGAATGGACTGTGTGCTGTAAGACTGTACATCAGTACAATAGCTGCATCTGATGTAAATGAATAATAGTTCTGCAATCAATATGATTCTACAATAATAAATGCTATAGTAAAATCACAGTGGGGTAAGAAAAAAACATTTAGGGGTCATTTTAATATATCAGGAAACTTTTCTTAGGGCTTAAATTGATAGAGAGTTTGAATGAAGTTAGTTAGTTAGTTAGTTAGTTAGTTAGTTAGTTAGTTAGTTAGTTAGTTAGTTAGTTAGTTAGTTAGTTAAAAAAAGGAGGGGACCAAGAACTGAGCTTTGGGTCACCCCTTGAATGATAGGACCAGTACCTTTGTATAAGGGGGACTCAATCATTTGACCAAAGTCATCACATATATTGAGAACTCCATACTTATGACTCTTGGGTGAGAGTATGCAAACCCTTTCACGATACAGAACCAGTCCTCTGCTTCTACAGCCAATAAATCCGAATGCCCATGGCATGATTATCAGGATGCTGGTGGTATCATTTAAACAACAAAAGAATTAAATGAGAAAGCACAACGATAGTACATGCAGCCATTGCAGATGTTTATGTAACTGCATACATCTTCTGAGGACACTGAGAGAATAGTTTTGAGAGGGCTTTCGAGTGAGCACATTTCATTACGTTGCAATGTTGCCAGGTTGGTTTTGCCATGGCCTACTTTTGTAGTCAGCGTTTTTCATCATTTTTCATAATTGTCATTAACATGTACTACAAGACAGTCCTTTGAAATGTTACAGTGCATTTTGTAACAGTGGCCATGGTATGTATAGGGTATGGTTAGAGTTTTCGACCCATTTTGCCTGTTTTTTTTTTTTTTAATACAAGGAAGAGTTTGCAGGTTTGTTTTTTGCCTCAAACATGTTTGCTTTGTTGCTTCAAAAAAAAAAAAATTTAAACCTGGTAATCAAACTGTCACTTTGTGCAGTGACAATCAACTGTCTTATATTTAGACTACTCTCGGGCAGAGGAGCTCTCGCTACAAAAGACACATTGAGTCGTATGCTGTCCTTGGAAACTTAAGATCCTTCTGTGTTCTGCCAGTGTCCCTCAGACTTCTAGGGAGATTCACATGCACCTCCATCCAGATAGCCATTGTAATACATCTCCATTGTTGATAACAACATCTAAATATTTTTCAACACCCACATTTCTTCTCACTTTCTGAATAGGAACTTATTCTTCCCTTCATGCAACCAAAATTTTTTTTTTTACCTTGAGCTTCTCCTCAAAAATAAATTTTGCATGTCTCAACTGAGGTTTCTTTTATTTATGTATTTTTTAAATTTCTTCTCGCAGGTTCCGAGTCAAGTCCTAAGTCTGACAAAATATAGAATTATATACAGTATCTCTGTTGTTTTGTCACTTAGGTTTGAGGTAATTCAGCCCATCAGATAAATTGTATTTGATTCCTTTTGATTTGAAGGTTAGCACAGAGAAATGTGTCCTTGCAAGTTTTCCCTTGGATTGAAGAGAAGGTGTTAGAGTGAATGCAACGTTATAAATACAATAACAGTCTCAAGACTCAAGAGCACATTTTTCTGTTTTATTTCTGCCTGATTCAAGATTATTGCCCAAATAGACATGCACATTACTTCTTGAAACACTTGTTTCAAGATAATAAAGTCTCATTTAATGTACGTATGGGAACTGGTCACAACTTGAATGGCCAGTCTCTTTTGACAGTCACCAGACATAATAATGGCTACAGGGTGTCAATCTTGTTAAGAACTCACCCAGTGCTTCAATGTGTATTTTTGAAATGAGAGGATAAATACCTGATACTCCCTATTAGTCAGACAGAACTGAGGAAGCCTTTCGGATGAGAGGTGAAATGTTTTCAAGAATCCTCAAGCAAGTCCAATTGCTCTCTACCAACCACAGTTTGCTATGGCAAAAGCTAATCAAATCAAATACTGTACAGCTTGGACTCCAGCAACTCATGCACATACCCCTTAAAATTATATCCACTTCAAACTTGCATATTTCAGATTCTTCCATTTCTTATTCTAGGTATATAGCTACTTTGTCTTTGCTAAATTCTGTTTAAACTGTTCAAGCCCCAATCACCAAAGCAAACTCCTTGTATGTGAGAATGTACTTGGCCATAAACTTGATTCTGATTTAGATCATCCCTTCAGGATTAGACAGGGCCAGAGTGAGCCACGCTGTCATTGACCGTCTTGTTCAATCATGCACCACCAGGATACCATGTTAAATCCTCCTAGTACAATTTATCTGCCTTAGACAAGTCAAATTCTGGTACCACGTTGAGGCAGTTTTACCAAGAACTTTACCATTTCCTTCCTACTGTACAGAAAGCATATGGGGAAAAAAAAAAAAAAAAAAAAGTCAGGAGGCAAGATACAGGACTTGATCTTTGTGCATTTAATACCATTTTAGCCACATATGCAAGTCATGGCATAAGTATTGCCACAAATTGACAAACAGCTATGTCCACACAATACAATTTTTATTTTTCTTTATTCATGTTTGATACAGATGTTTTTGGCAAGCAATAGTGCTCATGATGTTCTGTACAGTCCAGTCCCTTAGTGGGAAGGTGAGGGGGAAGCAAGGGAGAGATGAATGGGACAGGAGCTTTACAATTTGTCCAAGTAGTTATCCAGAGCTGGAATTCCTTCCTTGAGACCCTTGCGCTTGCGTGTATCTGCCACAATCTGAGCAGGCTTGCTGCTGGGCTCCATGGGATCTCCAGGAAGGATCTGCCAGTGATCAAACACGCACTGTGGAAAAGCCTGACCAGAAGTGTTGGAACGAAGGTCAGCGGTGAAACCTTTGGAGAAAAGAATAAAAACGTTAAGCCCAACATTCAATAAGTCTAAATAAAGGAAAGCCAAAACATACTAATTAACTTACCGAAAGATTCATTGACGGGCAGATAAGCCTTGACCACAAACATAGGCGTTCCCATGACCTGGGACTCTTCAAAAACCATGCCTCTCTTTCTGTTCAGGACACCATAGATGCCACCTACAACAGCCTCAGGACACTGTGTAGAACAAAGTGTGTTAGTCACTGGTCTAAATTCTTGATTGCGTAAAATTTAAAAAAAAAAAAAACACAGCCGCTAGCTCTCACCTGGATCTCCACCAGGTAGACAGGCTCAAGGAGCCTGGGCTCGGCTGTCAGCTGGCAGGCATAAAGCACTCTGCGGGCTGTGGGAATGATCTGGCCACCACCACGGTGAATGGCATCTGTGTGAAGTGTAACATCATGGATGTCGAAGCGAATGCCACGCATGTTCTCCTCACAAAGCACACCCTGGAAATTGAGTGCAAAAAAAGATGTTTTGGATTAAAAGAAAATTCCCCACCCACAAATTTAACAGGTTTAATAAAAACTTGGAAGGTTAACACAAGAAAGCTCACCTCCTTAGTGGCCCACTGGAAACCAGCCACCACACTGTCCTTGATCTCATTAAGGTACTGCACTCCCTTGGTTACATCCACCAGCATGTTGGGGCCAGTTCCATCAGGGCCGAAGCACCAGATTTTACGAGCCTCGGTCACCTCCCACTCATACTTCTCAGCCAGGTAACGAGCACGTGCCTTCAACTCCTGCCTAGCTGTAACCTCACCCTTATCAATATCCTGACACAGATCATCAGCCAGGGGGCGGGCCTTCATGAACAGACGGTTGTGCTTGTTGGGGGACTTGGACAGGCACATTTGTTTGGACTCATCCGACACCGTCTCTCTGTAGGATACAACTGGGTCGGATTTCTGTTGGACACAAGTTGAACATGACTTAGAACTGAAACTGCTGTCATACCTGTGGGGGGAAGAAAAAAAAAAAAAAAAAAAAAATGAAAAAGTACCTTCAGTGGAATGCAGGCATGGTCCTCTTCGAGATCCTTCAGGCAGATCTCAAGATGCAGCTCACCAGCTCCAGCGATGATGTGCTCTCCAGACTCCTCAATGATACACTGTACCATAGGGTCAGACTTGGCCAGACGTTTCAGACCCTCCACCAGCTTGGGCAGGTCGGCAGGGTTCTTGGCCTCCACGGCCACTCTCACCACAGGGCTAACACTGAACTTCATCACACGCATGTTATGGGCCTGTTCAAAGGTAGTAATGGTCCCGGTCTTCACCAAAAACTGGTCCACACCAACCAAACCAACGATGTTACCACAGGGCACATCCTCAATGGGCTCCACATAACGGCCCATCATCAAAATGGTCCTAGTGGAAAACAGTCATGTAAACGACTACAGAATATTAAGCATAAGACTCTCATAAGAACTAGTCACATGTTCCTCAAGCCACATACACCAGCAGAAGCCATGAAAAATCAACTAACCTCTGAATGGGTTTCAGGTAAAGGTCCTCCTTCTTTCCAGGGGTGTAATTTGGTCCCATAATGCGCACCTTCAGGCCAGTAGAGACACAGCCAGAGAAGACTCGCCCAAAGGCATAGAAACGACCCTTGTCAGAAGTGGGCACCATCTTAGAGATGTACATCATAAGGGGAGCTTTGGGGTCACAGTTCTTAATACCTTAAAAATAAATAAAATGGTTAGAGCTAGCACCAACCATAAATACAGAACCACAATTGCTTGGTCATGTCAGATGACTCCTTGTACAAAATACACCCAACCTACCCAAAGCAGCCTCGTCATCACCAGGTCCTTCATACAGCAGCTCACAACGGTATTTCTGAGCAGTGACCGGGGAAGGCAGGTGGATGGTAATCATCTGAAGCAGGGCCTCTCCAGCAGGCAGCCAGCGACGCATTACAGCCTTCAGCAAAGGCTTGCCTTCCTTCTCCTTGTCCTCAGGGTCCAGCTTGATGTCCAACTTTTCAATCAGCTTAGCTGTCTCTTCCTTCTTGAAGTTCATGATGGCATCAAAAACCTGTGAAGAAAAAGCTGTACTGAAGGACTGAAGATTTAAATGGTGACATCTGACATTGTTCCTGTTTCCACTGCCATGATAAACATCAGACTGAGCTTTTTCATCACTAGACAGTCAGGTCAAAGTGAAGAATGTTAAGTCATCACCCACAGGCAAAAACAGACCTAGGGAACTAGCTTTAAATACAAAATTTCTGCTTACTTTGAAGATGGGGTCCAGGATGAGCTGAGCAAAGGTCCTGGGGAGCTTCTTACCATCAGCATTAGTAGCACTTTTGCTGAATTTTCCAGTTGAAGGGTCAAAATATCTTTAAAAAAAAAAAAAAGCTTTAGTGCCCTATGCATTACCACAGAGATGCACAAACTTCCTTGCTAATCTAGAGCCATCCCAAGCTGGGACCTTACCGGTCACCCCACAGTTTCTTCATCATATCCTCCACTTTCTTGCAGCGCTCTGCTGGGCTAAGCTGGGCATCACCCTTGGCAGCAAACTTCATCACATACATCTCAGCAAACTGCTTAAGGGTGAAGGCCCATCCGTGCAGTCCAGACCCAAATCCAACAGTTCCAACAACTGGATCAATCTAAAAGAAAAAAAGGTTTAGGTTTAGTCACATTCTTAAAGCACTCCTTACATGAGAAGTCACAAATTCAGCATTAATCATGCACCAAGAAAGCCAACCAGTAAAAGATAAAACACTAAATGTGATCTATACAAATCTGTCATTATCAGTAGCAGAGTAACACAAACCTGCTAAATTATGTTTACACAAAAAAAAAGCCTTCAAGGGAACCCAAACAAGTTTATCTGAAGATTAATTTAAGAAAAACAAATGAGATTCTCACCATGATGTTACCCATAGGGCCATTCTCATCCTCTCCATACGTAGAAATGATCACGTTGACATTTTCCACAATACGCTGGAAGGTCTGATACAGCTCCTCTGGGTCCAGCTGCAGTTCCAGCAAGGCACGGTCCATTTTATTCATCATCAACACAGGTTTAATCCTCTCTCCAATAGCCTGCCGCAGGACAGTCTCTGTCTGCACACACACGCCTAGAAGAGAAGCAAACAAGTCAGGCCCAGGCTTCATTTAAAAAAAAAAAGAAAAAAAGAAAAAAAAAAGCTGCATAATATCTTTAGCTAAATGACAAAATAAGATTTTGCACGCACCAGACACGCAGTCAACCACCACCAGGGCACCATCGGTGACACGCAAAGCAGCAGTCACCTCAGAAGAGAAGTCAACGTGCCCAGGGGAGTCAATCAGGTTGATTAGAAAACCAGAGCCGTCCTTGCACTGCTTGATGAAGGCCAGATCGCTTTCAGAGAGCTCGTAGTACAGGGAGATGGCACTGCAGAAATAAAAATGGAAAACCATCACTGACAAAGCAAAACTAGCTTCAAACGCAATCCCTTGGCAGAAACTTCATGTTCTGGGCGAGGGCAAAAACACTCACGTGGATTTGATGGTAATGCAACGCTCCTGCTCATCCTTTCTTGTGTCAGTAAAGCGGGTTTCTCCTGCACGGGCTGAAGCAATGATGCCAGCCTTGGACACCAGCGAGTCAGTCAAAGTGGATTTGCCATGGTCCACATGGGCAATCACAGACATGTTACGGATGTTGGACTTTTTGTCCATAATGGCACGGATCTGGTCTACAGTGAAGTTCACCTGAGGGAGGACAAAAGCAGTGACAGTCAATACAAGGGTTACACATTTCAAAATCTTCAGTTTATTCAAAAAATGCTTTCAGCAAATACAGGTCATTTTGTCCAAATCCTTTTTCACACACCCCATCAGTTATTTTACATTTCAGGTATTGTACACACAAGAAAAGGAGGAATTCTCATTGGAATTCGACAGACGCAAAACACATTTCCGTAAAGCAAATGAGTGCCAAAGTACACGCGCTTCAACACTAAAGAGTACACTAAGGGGGGGTAACCACATAGGCCTGTGCCACTTGCCAACCCTGGGATGAGTCAACTCCCTTGTCATTGTAGGCTGCTCGCTTGCACGTCTATGTTTCTGGCTGGATCATATTAAATCTTCGTGTTTGGGTGTTTTGTCTGCTGGTTGCAGTGTAGCTCCAGATCCGGTTCTGGGCGTTGGTTCACTGTGGGTGATGCCTGTGCTCCTAGCTATGGAATGCAGTGAGCTCGTTGCTCATTTTAACATCATGGTTGTTCATTGCTCCATGCAGCAGTGCTTGGAGTGATGTTCTGAGCGATGATGCTCAGCGGCGTCGCAGCAGCTGTGCAGGCGGTTTGGGACATACCAGTGCTCTCCATGGCAGTGCATCTGGGCGGCACAGAGGTGTAAGTGGTCAGCACAGTTTCCTCACAGCAAGAAGGTTCTGGATTCGAAGCCAGCGAGGGCCTTTCTGTGTGGAGTTTGCATGTTCTTCCCGTGTCTGCATGGGTTTCCCCCACAATCCAAAGACATGCAGTTAGGTTGACGTGGGGCAACCTTGGGCTGAGGTGCCCTTGAGTGAGGTACCGAACCCCTGACTGCTCCCCGGGTGCTCTGGGCCGCCCACTGCTCTGGGTGTGTGCGCGCGCGTTCACTGCTTCAGATGGGTTAAATGCAGAGGACGAATTTCACTGTGCTTGAAGTGTACATGTGACGAATAAAGGTTTCTTTTTAAGTGGTCAGCACAGTTGCCTCACAGCAAGAAGGTTCTGGGTTTGAGGCTGGCAGGGGCCTTTCTGTGCAGAGTTTGTACGTTCTCCCCATGTCTGCCATGAACTGTGGGTTTCCCCCCACATAGGAAACATGGGACAGGCCTTGGGTTGAGGTGCCTAACTCCCAACTGCTCCCCAGGCACTGTTAGCATGGCTACCCACATCTGTGTGCACTACTTCAGACAGGTTAAATGCAGACAGGAATTTCACAAGTGTGTGATGAATAAAGCTGTTTTCTTTCTTTTCTGTGTGGATCCATTGGAATGGCATCCTGACCTTTATTTGGTGGACTTTCACCCCCATAATCGTAAAGCGATCTTGGGTTTTGAGAAAGGTGCTATATAAAAACTGAAATCTTCTATTGAGAATTATTTTTCTAACAAATGAACACCTGAAATATAAAATTGATAGTATGAAAAAGGTTTTGGATGAAGTGCACTGCTCTGCTTTCAGCACAGTGCGTCTACTACAATGCAAACATTACACAAGGGCAGTGAGGCCCGACATGTTTTTTTTTTTTGTTGTTGACGCAATTAGAAAAGGCACCAATCTGGAAGACGCATAGAAAAGAGAGAGAGAGAGATCTCGAGATCCAGGCGGGGCAGAAGGGCAAAACCCGGAAACCTGGAGATGGGCCACAACCGGCAAACGCCAAGCACGCTAATGAGAGCCAACCCCAAACCCTGCGCTTCAGGGGCAGCCTGTCTAACGGTAAACGGGGAGATGAGGACGGCCTGATCAGCTGCCCAGTCATGACGTGTTACAGCGAGTAAAGCCGGGATCCTCTGCGGTTTTACGTCGTGCGCCACATCAGCCGGTAACAGGCCACGTGTAACTGAAACCGCTACACACACACACAGAGCAGGGAGCCGGCTAACAGGCTTAAAAACATGACGCCTTTTCCACAAACTCTAAATAGCTCTACTAGAATCCCACAGAACCCAAATGTACAAATATGACTCAGAAATACTGCTTAACGCGCAACGCTTCCCCTGCCTCATAAAAACAAGGCTAGAAAACCCCAGCAGGCTAATAACTTAGCAAGCGGCCAACGCCTGAAAATAAGAAAAGTGCCGTGTAGATAACAGAGAACATTTCCGCCATATCTGATACGGAACAAAATGTGCCAAAGACATAACAGTTCTTAAAAACTACTACCAAAACTTGACATTATTCCGCTCCATACAGACTCTAATCCGGCACGGTAAGGCCTAACGCCTCAACACAATGGGCTGCCATTTTGCTTTGCTAATACACTGAGGCAACCCGGTACTTCATAAATATACATCTAGAACAAGTCTGAGCGTTCAAAAAGCCACGCGAAGTTGACCTCTTAATCCGTAGCGGTGTATATGACCGATGAAACAACAAGCGGACTCACCATTTTGACGGATGTTCTTGGATTCGCTGTATGGAAACGCAGACACAAAATTTACACTGCCTACCTCACCAGGGCATAGGCAGGGAAGAGACCGCTGACGTCAACACGTAAGAATATATATGTCAAGTTTGCGTCACGCGTAATGTTGCGTGGTGACGTCAGGAAACTGTCGCGTTTCAAATGGTGCAATCTTGGAATATCGAAGTCTACTATATAGCCCATTCTTTTATAACCTACAAAGTGCACCTATATAGAAATTAAGTAGCCGTTTGAGATTTGGCTCCGAACTGTAAAACAACAGGTTCTGAAGAGGGGGAATAAAAAAGAATGTTGGAATATAAATACGAATACAGTAAAGAGAGGAAGTCAATCCATTAAATTGTATTCATGCTGATAAAGAAATAAAACAGCCCATTTGAAGATTGAATTTCTTACAATTGTATAAAAAAGGTAGAAAGAATGTTTGATTAAGATGAGAAATGAAATAAAAATAAAATAATTAAACAAATAAATAAATAATCTGAATATGAACATGAACATGAATCAGAATTAGAGTCATGCTTATTGGCCAAGAATGTTGACACACACACACACACACACACACACACACAGAATTTGGTTCCCGCAGCTGGTGTCTCTCTAGTGATACAGGGGAGGAAAAAAAAAGTGAGAATATATGTATATGTAAGATATGTATATGTAATATAAGAAAAAATGTATATATGCAATCTACAATAACTAGTATAACTATTATATACAATATACATAATATACAATAGGCGGCATGGTGGTGTAGTGGTTAGCGCTGTCGCCTCACAGCAAGAGGGTCCGGGTTCGAGCCCCGTGGCCAGTGAGGGCCTTTCTGTGTGGAGTTTGCATGTTCTCCCCGTGTCTGCGTGGGTTTCCTCCGGGTGCTCCGGTTTCC
>JAOBAM010000007.1:35612337-35622815 GCA_025212355.1 Notarius kessleri | reverse complement strand
ACATAAACTACTGCATATAACAGAGTCATCTGTATGCATGATCAATTCTAGATGAATGCAGAACTCCATCACCCTTAGAATGAAAGCTCACCAGTCTTGGTTGAGTACCATCATCTTGCCCAGGGATTTGCTGAATGATGGTGTGAAGAAACCCAGCTCTTTCTGAGACTTGACTGCAGTGGAGGAACCAGCTGTTAGCCATTTGTCTTTGTATGGTCAATGAACCAGTATTCAACATACAGCTGCTCCTGAGTATCCTACTTATTAAGCACATCTGTTACACATTGGACTCTGGGTAGCACTTATCAAACTAATGGAACTTTTCTGTGAAAAAAAAATGTTGTTAAAGTTGTTTTTTCCTCTCTTCTGAGTGAATTTCCAAAACCAGAATATTGGTGTGTTTTATTGCTAACACTTTATCAATATGGGAAGCTTTATCAGACATTATGAAAAATGGCAGGCATCCACAAAAGACACATCCTTGAAAATTCTCCTGACAGGAAAATTTCCACAAATGAGGCCAGGAGCTCAAAACTCACTCTTGTTTCCTTCCACCTTCCAATAAATCATGTCGGGTGCATAATGAATCGTCCTTTCTGTCCTTGCATCAATCCTGGCCCCTTGATGAAGCCTGTGAAGTCTTACCTCTCCTTTTGGTGTCCATCTGCCATCGTGCCTGTACTGAATACAAGGATTTGTCTTTATTTGATTAATACCTGTCCCACTTCTCCGTCAATATTGTCTTTCTGGATCTTACTATTCCTGTATGATACATACAACCAGGTGTACTGTAAATCCAGCAAACACATTCATACCATTCAGATTTCCTTTGTATGGGCATTCATTTTGAGATTAAAATGAGAACTAAGTTTTTAAGCTATATTTATCAGACTAAGTTTAAAAATGTTGTCTGAATTATACATATACATTATAGATATAGCCATATTCACTGAGAAAAGCATGCAAATGGAATCGCAATTTTAGATAAATTTACATTTCTGAAAAACTTGGAAGGACACAAAAGGTATTGCGTCTTAAACACAGAAATGCAATCCCAATGAAGCCTGTGCAGGAGTAAAAATTAGCTGAAAACAAGGAATAACAAGAAAAGAAAGGTACAAAAGAAAATTTGTCAGCATATCATGTTCATTTATGAATCCTTTATTATAAAACTTTTCCGTTTTATCTCTGTATCTTCTGTGTGACTGTGGATGTGGATGAAAACTGAGTTCAATATATGTAGTCACTTCATTTCAAACTTTACACCATCTTCATTTGCTCTCTGGTTTGCTTTGCAGGCCTCCATGGTGTCTACCCTGATTAGATTCTAAATGCCAATCCGGGGATAATGTTCTACTCCGGCATCGCTTGCCCCATGAGAATAAATCTCATTTTAATGTCACTGCTTATTAACATGGACTATTTATAAGTGTGAGTTATTAAGAAACATTACAAGAACACCTTCATGTGAGAAGTGCCATGAAATACTGAAGAAGTATCTGGAATTTTAGTATCCTGTAGAAGGCTTTTTCTCCCCACTCAACAAGTCCATCACTGTCATCCTGCCATACATTTCCATATTTGTCCTAGTTCTTGTTTTGTACAGTCTTGTGTTTACTGTTCTTTCCTATCCTCTTGGTTTCTCATTATCGGTTTGCCTTTGTTGCTAACCTTGTTTGCTTACCCTGACTATGAACCCTCATAATAATACTAGAAAATATCTGAATAAAACTTTGTTAATGGATTCACAGCTCTTCCTTATTACACATGCAAATGCAGAAATGCATATCTGATAAAGATTCTATGTAATTTTGTTAATGAATATTCTATTTTATTAACCTCAAGGGTAAAACCTGTGTTTTAGTGTTTTAAGTGTAATTTTGTAAAAATAACCATTTCATATTAAAACATAGGGCACGTGTCTTTATCACACTCTCTGTTAATATGCTCAAAGCTGAACATAATGTGCATATGCTATTACAAATAAAAGTCAGATTTAGCACTTAAAAAGGTTTGCTGAAATGTAGAACCTGACATATTGTTTCTTTTTTAGAGAGTATTCCCAGTATAATACTTAATTATTTTATCCAAAGAACCATTTGAGTTTCATGCCATGATGGCAAAAGAAAAATTGTAAATCGATAATTTGGCAACTCTGTATATGTTTAAGTTTCATTGCTAAGAACAATTGTCAGACTTGACCTTCACCATATCTTCTAAATACAGTGCTTTGCAAACTATTCAACCTCCTTAAACATCATCAGACTCGTTCAGGTTCAGATTGGTTGGATGTTGTTTCCTGACCTTAATTTTCAAACAGGGTGATTCAAATGTGGACTTTGACTTGACCACTGTAAAACTCTCACCTTTATGTTTTTAACCAGTCCTGCATTGCTTTGACCTTGTTCCTTGGGACCATCGCCAAGTTAAATGGTGAAGTTTCTCCCAAGATTTACCCCGCCCCCACCACCCCTTGTTTTAGCAGACAAGCAGGTTCTTTTGTAATATCCCCCTGTATTATGCTCCATCCACTCATCCTTTAATACCACAACCCCTTCTTCAGGTTCTGAGGATGAAAAGATTTTGCCATTTCACTGCAGAGATGGTGTTAATTGAGGTATAACCACATTACTGTCGATCCAGCAGTACTTACTGGGATGTCAAACCTCTTTAATATAATTTTACACCCTACGTAAGTTATGAAATGATATTACCTTATCTTTAATTTCCTTTGAATACTCCTTCACCTTTGTTTTCACCCCATTCCTTCAGACTGACAGTCTCTTCAATGACGGGTCAGCTAATGTCATGTTTGTCCAGAAAATGCAAACCATTTTGATATTTCACAGGAGAAAGCCAATTATAAGTCAGTTGTGTCATCATTAAGACAATATCTTTCATCTGGAGCTTCTGTAACCTGGGGGATTGAACACTTATGCAAGCAGCAGTTTTCAGTTTTTGATTTTAATTACAATAGCAGCTGACCAATAATTAATTCTGAACGTTTAAAATTCACAGTAAGGAGAACATGAGTTTTCAATAAAAAATACAGACAGGAAGAATATGTGTATTTATCATTTGTTATTCAGACAAATCTGATAAATTCCAGGAGGGACCATTCTAATTAAAATCACTGATTAGTTATAAATATAGACAAATATCTTAGTCTCATAAGCTTACTGACCCATTCTACAGTCCCTACTGCTCTGTTTTAGTAAATATAATATTTATATGATGGCTTGTGTGTTTCCTTTCAAATTCTTTCCAGACCCAAGCCAGTGAAGTGATTGATCAGTTGCAGTGTCATGGGTTTGCCATATTCATATGCATCTGTTCTTATTTCCTGGCAGAAACCATGGCAGTGGCTGCACTAATGAGGAAGGATTACACTATGTCTTAGAAGGATTACTTTGAATAAGCACTGTGGCATGCAGAGGCTGTATGGGGCAGTAATCTACTTCAACAGAATGTGCAAAGGAAGTATTGGGGTTCATTCTTAGAAATATATAAAAAAGGACTGTGGGAGCAAAGGAAAAGTCTGTCACACTCCTGAATGCAGCCTCGATATAGCTCACAAAGTGCCAAGGCTCACGGGGCTTACAGTATCGACAGATTCATGCAGCCTAAATTTATGCCACTGCATAAAAAGGGAAGATTTCTCCTCAGTGGGCCTGTGATGGAAATGAAAAAGGGCTCAAGAGCCAGTCTGAGTCATAGTGCAGGTGATCTATACCTTTATAAATGGGAAACCGGTATCTTCAAAGGTTTTTGAAAGGCATCAGAATATTATATTTGTGCTTGTTGTTTTCAAGAAAAAGAAAAAGAAAATGTTCCCTAGACCAGGTAAATGTAAAACCAAAAACAGCTGTACAAATACTTCCTTAACTCCATATCTAGCCATTAAAAGGAAAATGTGTATAATATAATAAATAGCACATTACACATTGTGAGCAAGTAGCCTATTTGATACACTGAAGACATATGGGTTTGAGAACAAAATATGAATTTGAGATAATAGATCAGAATTTCAGCCTTCATTTCCTGATATTTACTTCTAGATGTAGGCGGCACGGTGGTGTAGTGGTTAGCACTGTCACCTCACAAAAAGGAGGTTCCGGGTTCTAACCCATTGGCCGACAGGGGCCTCTCTGTGCAGAGTTTGCATGTTCTCCCCATGTCTGCGTGGGTTTCCTCCGGGTGCTCCGGTTTCCCCCACAGTCCAAAGACATGCAGGTTAGGCTAACTGATGGCTCTAAATTGACTGTAGGTGTGAATGTGAATGATTGTTTGTCTCTGTGTCAGTCCTGCGATAACCTGGCAACTTGTCCAGGGTGTACCCCGCCTCTCACCCATAGTCAGCTGGGATAGGCTCTGGCTTGCCTGTGACCCTGTACAGGATAAGCGGCTACAGATAATGGATGCATGGATGTTATTATTCTTAGATAATGTGGAGTGTCCACTATAGTCCCTGTACTGGATGAGTTTTTAATGCAAACAAACAAACAATGACATCTTACACAATGAAAATATCTTGAATATATTAAAATGTAACTAGTATGTCCTATTATAAGATTACAGTAAAACAAATGTAAGATTATCAAACCTGTTTCTAGACAGTTCTACTAAGTTCAAACTTTAATTTTTTTTCGTTTTCTCTTGAGGGATAATTTTACTTTTTGCTAGAAAAAAATGCTTAAAATTGGCAAACTTATCTGCCAACAGAACAAGACTATCTCAAGCTTGAAATTAGTAAAATATGTTGAGAAATAGGTGAAATAACCTTTTACTACATTTATTGAAAGCTTATGAAAGGAAATGCTAGGTATTTTTATTATATTCCAGATATTTTTACTTGCAAAGATGTCATTTTTGCAGTGTATAAATGATAAGGTTTTTGAACAACCACATTAATATAAATTATGATTGAAGTACAGCTGGATCAACTATCAGAGTTGCAATTACAGAAAAAGAATCAACACTTTCTGACAGTGCTGTGATAATAGTAATATAGTCCACAGCCTTAATATAGTCCATGAACATTTTTGTTTCAACATTTACATTTATTCACTTGGCAGATTTTTTTTTGGCTAAAGAAAGTTAAAGTTAGGAACTTGCCTAGTAATCTGATATCTACCTTGTTAGTGAATTTGAACATAAAATTTATTTTTAATATATGCCAACGAAAGACTGAAGGTCCAGTTGAATCCTCAAACACCTGAAACACATCTGATGTTGCTCTTTTGTATCATAGACCTGAATAAAGGACTTGAATAAAGGAGACAGACTTAGCCGAGAGCTCCCCAAGGTCAGAATGGGATCATGCCCATCAGTGGTCACGTCATCATGTCTTCAATCAGCTTCCTAACCTGTTTGACTTTGGGAAAGCAGTGTTAAGCTTTATTGAGCGAGGATGTAAAATGCTGTGCAAAACGGTCAGAAGGTCACAGAGTCAATCAGCCTGATGCAGAAAGGCTACAGGGTTAATAGTTTGTGGTTGAATCTGTTTGCAAGCAGGATTTTTCCTTGTTATAAAATAAAAATAAATCTGTAATGTTTTAGTTTTTTTCACTTATATGTAATAATTTATCTTCACCTCCCTACATGTTCTAAAACCAAAGCTCCATATCTTGGAAGTATTGGTGCAAAGTAATGCCAGTATCTGTATCTATCTTTTTCGTGCTCCAGATATTCCGATCTGTGCCTATATTTGACTTTAAGCCAAAAGTGGGCGTGGCCTAAACAGAAGGGTTTTTTATAAATTAAATATGAACACTTTGTATTTGTATCTATTACAAACACATCATCTGTTCATTTGAATAATATATTCATATTTAGTTACATCCCAAATTGGAAGTTTACTACACAAACCGATTGGCAATGCAAACTGTTCTACTGAACAGACACTAAACACAGAATGCAATCAGTAATCCTCTCTATTTGTGTCCCCTTTCAGGGTGCATCATCCAGTCTGGTGGTCAAGTTTGCTGACACAGACAAGGAGCGCACCATCAGGCGCATGCAGCAGATGGTGGGCCAGTTCGGCATCTTTAACCCGGCCATAGCACTGCCCTTCAGCACCTACAGCAGCTACGCACATGCAGTGAGTTCCTGTATCCCTACTGAGCAGATCCAGTGCTCAGTCCATGCTCCTCTTTCTCATCACCCTCCTCCTACTCATGCTGCTGCTCCTGTGTATCTTGCTCCTCCTCATCAATCACCCATTACTTAACCTTCTCATAACCCACTTGCTCCATAATTACTTCTTTGTCCTGCATCTCAGTCTCTTTTAGGTCTTTCTCCATCCACCTTCTGCTGCTCCATCTACAATAGTTCTCTTCCTGATCTTTGTTCCTCCACCTCCATATTGCTCCTACGTCCTCTTCTTGTGTCTTCTTCTGTTTCTCCATCTTGCCCTGTTTCTTCTTCTGCTCCTCAATCTCCACCTGCTCCTCCAACTCCTCTTTCTTCTTCTCCTTCTCTTGCTGCTGCTAAATCTCTTCCTGGCCCTCCAGTGTCTCCTCCTGTTTCTTCTCCTGAATCTCCTCCAGATCTTCTGTCCCCTTGTGATGATCTTCCTTCCTCTATCTCGCTCTGGTTCACCGTATCTTTTGGTTCTCCATCTCCTCTGTTCTTTCCACTTAATTCTTAGCCTTCTGCATTTTTAGCATTTTTACTCTCTTCTGTCTCCTCCTGCCCCTCCACCTCCTCTAGTTCTCCTCCTGATCTTTGTCACTGCACCTCCATATTGCTCGTATTCCTCTTTGTCGTCTTCTTGTTTCTTCTTCTATTTCTTCATCTTCTCCCATTTCTTCTACTCCTCCATCTCCTCTTTCTCCTGCTGCTAAATCTCTTTCTCATCCCCCTGTTTCTTCTTCTGATCCTAAATCTCCCCCTGAACCACCATATTACTAAACATAAATCTCCTCTTGTTCCTGCTCTTTCATGTCCTCTTCCTGTTTCTTCTGCTCCTCAATCTTCTCCTGCTCCACTATCTCCTCTTGTTCTCCTCCTAAACATCATCTCAATGCCTCTGTATTGTTCCTGCTCCCCATTGTCTTCTCCCTGTTTCTTCTTCTGCTACTCTATCTTCTCCCATTTCTCCTTCTGCATCTCACCTGCTCCTCCATTTCCTCTAATTCTCTAGATCATCTTGGTCTCACTTAATTATTTCCTCCTCCTGCTCCTGTTCTTCTTCTACAGCTTCTTTCTGCCTGCACGTTCTCTTATCATACATATTCCCTTTTCTCACTGACGACAGAAACGATGTGGAATCATCACTGAAAAAAACCTCCATGTATTTTTAGCCTGCATACTAAGACCCTTCTGATGTAAGAAGCCGAAAGGAAATTGGGATGTTGAGGCTCAGTTTCATGCCTGTCAGAACTTTACTCTAACCATATATGAATTTGATACTTGGAGTAGGTGTGTAGACATTAATTTGCATTTTTATTAGCACAGGAAGTGAATTAACTGGGGAATCTGGCATAGTCTCTGCAGATGTATCCATCACATTCATTTTCATATCACAGATTTGTGGGAGGCCATGTGAGAGGTACACTAGCAGACAGTCCTACAGTAATTACCCAGCCTGGTAGTAAAAAATGGAATAAAACCACACTCATTACGATTCATGAAATACAGGTTGTCCATGGAAAGTGTGTGGAAATGTAAATGTACAAAAGGGCAGGCAGGCAGGCCAGTGTGGCTCCTACAGGTAGGCTATGAGTTTTATCTGGTATGTCAGAGATGTGTGCAGTACTGTGCAAATCTCCAGCTTTGACACTGTCTCCATGCCTCAACGTTCGAGACAGAACTGCTGCCCACACACCTGGCACGCTGTGTCATATGACATTACACACACTTTATGCGAGACAGACAGAAGAATATGAATCATGGTCAATACTTTAGTAACCATATAAAAATAAATTGCATTACACTCTCTAATACAGGTACCAAACTATATTTTTCTTCTTGCATGGGTGGTATCATCAAAGGTACATCTTTTGTACCTTTAAAATGTACACTCACTAGTTACATTAATAGGAACACCTGCACCTATATCTTATTCATGCAAGCATTCAGTCAGCTAATCATGTAGCAGCCGTACAATGCATAAAATCATGCAGAGCTTCAGTTCATTAGTGTTGTGGCTCTTGAGACCAGTCCTGGTCTTGAGAGTGGTCTCAAGACCACTTTTTGAAGGTCTCTGCCTCGTCTCGGAATCGACTACATTTCTACTTGGTCTTGTCTCGGTCTCAGACAGAGAGGACTCAGGATGCTATTTCAAGACCAGTCCAGACCACAACTGCTGGGATTTCACTAAATTGCCTGTGCATTGTCTGATTTATTTGTTAACATAGTTACTATGACTGGCTGTAAAATTTCCAGTTTCAAATGCGACCAATAATGTCAAGTCAAGTCAACTTTATTGTCAAATATGCTATACATGCTTGACATACCGCACAGATGAAATTTCAGTCCTCTCTGACCCACGGTGCAAACAGGCAATGCAATAAATAAAACAGAATAATTGAAATAAACAATATAAGCAGTACAAACAATAAACTAATAGCTGTTAAAGTGAGGTAGTGCGGAATAGTGCAAATGAGCGAGGTAAAGTGAAATGTGCAGTCCCTGAGTTCAGTGTGTTAATGAACGTTGAGAGTATGTGTGTGTTGGGGTATGTGAAGTTAGTCATGTGTTGGATTGATGAACATTTGTGCTTTCTATATATTTGATCCAGGTTGGGCACACATGGGTAGTTTCCTATCAGATTTCAAATCCTTAAAAAATGAATTGCTGTAACCCTTTGTGTTCATGTACATTTGATCAGAAAAGCATAAATAGGGAAACGTAAGCATGGATTCAATTTCACATTCCATGTTTTACATATCATTGGTCTTATATATAATTTTAAACATTTGGAAACATTTCACATTTCTGCTGGTATCGATTATATCTAGGGCATGCACATGATAAAAGGAGTAAATAAAAGTCAGTACATGCCATGATGGGATGTAACAATCCATGTAAAACTGAAGTGCTTTTGTTTTTGAGGACTTTTTTTTTTTAATGCACTTTGATCTGCAGAAAATCAGTTACAAAACTTAAATTAGTTTAAAAAAAAAAAGTATCTGAGTGACTGACTGACTAAAGTTGTTCTGTTTGCTTTTTATTGCACCATTTTCCACAGATGTTGACGATGCTTGCGTTTGTAATATTAGAAACACTGAGAGGTGTTTTTGTCCCTCAGGAGACACCCCCTCCCCAATCTTCTTTGAACGAGACATAGAAAGGGCCCAGAAACTAGTCTCAGTCTACACGCTCGTGGTTTTTCTGCCTTCTCCATCTGCTACAGATGGTATCAGTTATGACTGAAAAAAAAAATAGGAAAATACCCAAACGCAATCAAAATGTGATTAGAGTTAAAGAAAATATAACAGTTAACGTATAACTTGTAGTGTGTTTCCTGAAGGTGGATAAACCTAAGGGTTGAAGCCAAAAAGTAGCGTGTTTTCTTGCAGATCCAAATGCTCATAAAGTTACTTGCAGGCAGGCAAAAACGCACTGTTAAACTTCTGATTCATCTTTTCAGTTTAGCATTATATTCACACATTCATTTAGCATTTGAAGAGCGCATGGCAGCATTTCGTAGCAGCAAACTCTGCCTGCATGGGTATTGTTGCAATGAGAAACCGGAAAGCTGCAGTGAAACTAATGTTTTGGGGGATAAAAGTGGCATTGTTGGAGGACAGATGCTTCTCTCTTGTAAAAACCTGGGAAGCCATTTGTGTTTCACATGGCTGCAGTAAACCCCCTCTAACCCAGCTCAGTCTGATGTTAATTAGTTCATAAATTAAAGACATTGACTTTTTTGAAAGCTAAATGAATGGGAAAGACGAATGAAAAGATGGTGAATAAGGAACTTTCAGGGAAGGAAAAATTGAAGCTAGGCAAAAATAAACAAAAGGAAAAAAAAAGCCAAAAAGTACTTCAAAGGAGGATTTAATTTAGCTGCTGTTTGAAGTGAAAAAGCGGAGTCTGGTTCCACACGCCACATGGATTAATGGTGTAAGGGACAGCCTGTCTCTGTCGTCCGTCTCCCCCCCCAAAAAAAAAAAAACCCTCCTTAGTGTCTTATGCTGATCTGAGCCCAGTTTCACATCTTTTAATGTCTGTGATGGTGTTTAATGATTTTAATGTTTATTCATTGTTAACTGTCGTGAGCATACACCTTGATGTACCACATTCTGATTTGGAGAAGTGAATGAATGTTCGCATACCAGTTCATTGTCCTGACTGACGTAAGAGCAGCATAAATGGTCCTGTGTGAGTCCGAAATAAATACTTTCAGTAAAAATGTACTGTGGAGTAAGACTTTTGTGTACGACTGTGTACTGTGGGGTCGCACCTGGAGGACGCTCTGGACTCTTGCAGTGGTGCTTTTGTGGCTGGGGACTGCAGTTGACTTGCTGACT
>JAOBAM010000007.1:35094133-35114209 GCA_025212355.1 Notarius kessleri | reverse complement strand
TGACCAAGTATAATATTTTTGTCTCATTTGTTTAACTGGGTTCTCTTTATCTACTTTTAGGACTTGTGTGAAAATCTCATGATGTTTTAGGTCACATTTATGCAGAACGATAGAACATTCTAAAGGGTTCACAAACTTTCAAACACCACTGTACACACCTCCACTGTGTGATGGTCCATCCCAGATACCCCAGATTCCAGAGAAATAGATGGTGCTTCTGGATACAGTTAACATAAGGCTTCTTTTTTGGACAGTAAAGTTTCAACTGGTATTTGTGGATGTCACTCCATATGTAGTGCTTGACAAAGGGTTGCCAAAGTATTCCCAGGCCCATGTGGTTATATCAGCAATAGATGAATGACAGTTCTTGATGCTGTCTGAGGGATCAGAGAGCACGGGTCTTCAGCTTAGGCTTGTGCCCTTGCCCTTTATGCACCGATATTCCTCCATATTCTTTGAATTGTTTAATGATATCATGCAGTGTAGAGGGTGAAATATCTAAATCCCCTTGTTTCTTTCTTTGAAAAACATTGTTTTTAAACATTTCAATAATTTTCAAGTATCCTGATTTGGGGTTGTAGATCTTTGTAAATGCCCTGTGGATGTTGAATCTTTCAACTTAAAATCTAAAAATTCTTATTGTAGTAATCTGCTTGCATTCTGTCTTTTATTTCAGCCATGTACATTCTTTTTATATGCCCAATTATCTGTGGATCTCCATCATATATATCCAAATGAATGACAAATTAAAGTAAAACCCAACATAAAGTGTCTTATTAACTTATGCACCGCAGATACACACAACTACCACATGGAAGCATGTCTCTGTGCCTCTTGCATCCCATGTTTACCCATGATCCTCCTCTTTGCATTGCAAAGCAAACACTCAAAAATGCAAATATATATTAATATGTTCATGCAGACGTACATACCAGGCTGAAGGTGTTGCACCATCACAATCTGCCAAAACTGCTTCAGTGCTCCTCCTAGATTCTATATGTCTCTGGAACTGTACTGCAGGGATAAACACTTCTAAAAGTAATTTCCTCTGTTAATCTGTGTGTTATGATGCTGGTGGAGAGCACTGTCTAACACATTGGTCCAAAAACTCCCATAGTTGTTCAGCTGCATTGAGATCTGGTGAATGTGAAGGCCATAGCATATGATTTACATCATTTACACTCATCAAAGCATTCAGTGAGCCCTCATACCCTGTGGATGAGGGCATTGTCATTACCTTAGCTGTACACTAACTATGAGTTGTAGTGCTTTTGATAGTCAGAGCCAGTGCAGCCCACAATGTTTTTGACATGAAGTTGGATGTGAACCAAGATCAAGATTTTGATACACAGACATGTAAACTCTAACACACAAGGGATGGTTTGGAAAGGCAATAAGTGCATCAGACCATCAGAGTCATCAGATTTTTTAACCATTTTCCCAGAAATGACAAACCGTAAAAGTAAAAGCAAGAATAGCTACAAAACAAATTGTTTGCCATATTTTCCATATATACTGGTTTGTTTCTAATACCAAGATACAAAAATTTTGATTTCACTGGCACTTCAATAGTGATTTAATGGAATTCTGTGATCTGTAATTATTCGGTACTATAGCCTACAAGAAACAAGGAAAGTGCTGATATATGATGGATTGATTATGTATTCATGGATACCTGTTCTCCACTGACTCCATTGTTCTGAACCATGTCCCCTTCTTTAGAACTACACACCCATACACCACATCAGGTCTTCAACTTCAGAGCACATGGCTTGACCTTCTCTGAGATGTATACATACTTGGAATGCATATTAATTTTTTTTAGGGTACTGGCTCAAGGAACTGCGAGTTGGCCTAGTGGTTAGCATGTCTGCCTCTCAATCGGGAGATCGTAAGTTCTACTCACAGTTGGGTCATACCAAAGACCATCATAAAAATGGTACCTACTGTCATCTGGCAAGGCACGCTGCAATATAGATGCGAGTAGGGAGTCAAACTCTCATAGTTACCAGAGGACTAGCTCCCTACTGTAACCCTAGCTACAGTATGTAATAGGCAAGAGGCTACGGAGATCGGTGCCGCCTTATGCGCCACATGGCGTGGGAAGGGATTTTGACTGGCTCAAGGAGGAAAATCAGTCCAAACAACCAAAGTTATCCCCAAGTCTCACCGTTTCTTCAGTGGCTAATCTCACCTGGATACTGTTGACTTGTACCTAAGAACTGCTGCTATGATTACAAAGAATGTGATGCTCATTCTGCACATACTTTCAACGCACTTATTTTTGACATTACAGTATAAAATTGTGGATGAATAATGATTTTAATCCCAGTATCCATGATCAGAGAAGCAGAAGGTTCCCTTTTGAGTCTGGTTCCTCTCCAGGTTTATTCCTCATGTTGTATCAGGTAGTTTTTCTTTGTCACTGTAGTCTCTGGCTTGCTCATTAGGGACCTAAATATAAATCTACATCCAGATTTCTGTAAAGCTGCTTTGTGACAAGGTCTCCTGTTCAAAGCACCACTGAACTCAGTGTCTCTATTCTTTTTACAGTGGTCATAAGATGTACCTCTTCAGACATTTTCATTTGTTCAGTAGACAGATGGTTTTATTCACTGCTGTAGATGGTTAAACAGCTTTCTCAGAGGCTTAATCTCTGAGCCATTGTTGCCACTCCCAGACAGTATCTAGGATAAAACATCCTTATTTCCCCCCATTTTTTATATATACTGTATATACTTTTTACACTGGCATTTATTATTTACACATCTGCTCAGGTCCTTACTATGGTTTGAATGAACCTTTTTTAGGTATAGACTAAATGTACTAAATGTGGACAAGAGTGTTTACTGAATGATTAAATGCAAATTTGAGAACGCAAATGCTATTTATTTACATCCTGAATATATTCTGGATCTATAAAACACAAGAAAAATGAGTAGAGCCTGGGAAGCAATTAAAACCATTAGGTCCTAAAAGAGAAAAAAAAAGTTTAATGGTGCAGTTCCAATTAGGGAATGAAATCATACAGTCTTTCTAAAGTTTACTTTCTTTACATCATAAGAGGCAACATTGAATTTGCAGTTGACGCATGATGCTTGCTGGGAACAGATGAAATTCCCAGTAAGTAGTCAGGACCTGAAGGTTAGAGAAGTAGCCTTGGGCCCAAAGGGTTGCAGGTTCGATTCCCAGGACCGGCAGGAAAAATGTGAGGGGAGTTGAGTAAATGAATAGCACTTTCCCCTCCCTCTGTATCATAGCTGAAGTGCCCTTGAGCAAGGCATCTAACCCCAACTGCTCCCTAGACACTGTAGCATAGCTGCCCACTGCTCTGGGTATGTTTGTGTGTGCATGTGTGTGTTCACTGCTTCAGATGGGTTACACAGAGAGGAAGAATTTCACTGTGCTTGAGTGTATGTGTGACAGATAAAGGCTTTTTCATCTAAGTTCACCTGAGATCTGCTGTCCAGGAGACTGAATTCTTCTAGAATAGAAACCATTTACATACTTTAATTTTATGGCATGTGGTAAACCTATCCCTCTAGATAGTTCTTCTTTGGAGGAACTTTCTCATAAGCTGAGATCCAATCTGAGATCTTAAACCTGTTCTATCAGATTAGAATATAATCCAGTAGTTTAGAACTTAACATTATCATTTTAGTGTTCTTAAATTTCTATCTAAGAAAGAAGAATGTGAATAAACTCACTCATTGTATGGATGCTTGAATATGAGAGTTTGAGATCAATCAACAACTTCTCAATGCCACTCAGACAAAGAGCTTAAAGCAATCGTGAGAACTGCAGAGGAAAGCAACAGGCCCACAAAACAACAGGGAGGCACTACAGAAAACAACTTTTTTTTTTGGGTACAGAATTGTTATGGTCTGTTTGAGCAAACATTTAATTCTAGTCCCACCGTTATAAAATGATGCTTGAATTGGAATATAAACATCTTCCAAAGTTAAACCAGATGCGGCATGCAGCCGGGAGTGCCTCTTTCCTCTCCAGGCTGAAGGGTTTAATAATAAATAAATAAAATAAATAAATGAAATTTTAAAAATAAGTGCGTTATTTCATACCGGAAAATGAGTTAGTGGTCTTCTGGTGTCTCACCTCACCCACAGGGAACCTCAAAGGGTCATGGCATTTTATTGCACTATCACTGGACTGTGTATAGAATCACTGGATTTCATTTGGTCAGAGCCAAGGCTCTGAAAGTCCTTAAGCCCAAACCTCAGGGGAAATCTCTGCGGTTCGCCTTTGTTGATGCTGAAAGCTGTAAACGATGCGTTAACTCCCAGCTGGAGTACTGTGGCTTTCAGAAAGTGATGGACTATGGTGGATCCTGCCACGAAAACATTTAATTAGTAGTCGCTGTTATGTTTGAGTGTCATTTAGTCTCTGTGTCTATCAGTAGGAAAATTGAAAATTGGCTGTAGTCACGCAAAAGTACCATTGCATAGTCTTGGTTTCATACAAAACTTACTTAAATGTCACTGACAATTCTGAACTATGAATGCGGATTACACATAACAAGCGAATCAAGAAATCTCTTTTAATCAGAGTTAAAATGTCAGTATTAAAATACAAAAATAAGTCGATACATTAAGAAATTTCACAGTAGATACACAAGGATTGCAAAAAGAAAAATATATTTACAAGGATATATATGTGGTTCATAAAAATTTGGTTTGTACACAACTTTTAATGAGTAGGCCAACATCACTGTCCTGTCATTTATTTCCAAAACATAACAGGTTACCATAGTACTTATGTGGAGGTTCAGTAACATTAAACAACTAAAAAAAAATGGATTGCATTACAAAAATAATGCACTCAAGTACGTCACAAATGTGCACACTCACACAATAATAATGCCAGAACCATAAAAGAGTACAATGGACTGAACATTTTTTGGACTGACCCAGCCTTCTCGTAAAAAAATACAATGCTATTAGATTGAAAAAAATACAATGCCTGTAGATGGTAGTTTCATTGTTCAGTGGGCAGCTTGTTTCAGGTTTCATGCCAAAGAAGCTTTCGTGCAAGTGGCATAGCATCAGGCTTAGAAGCTCTAGTTCTATGTCTGCAAACTCTTTAACCTCCAGACATGAAGGAGCAGAACTCGAGCAGCACATACACTCCAACTTTGGCTTTATTTCTGTAATAAATAGTCTCCAGAGTGTGTAATAATGCCGCCTCTCCTGGGGCATGGGTTTCTGAAAGAGGCACATCTGGGTACATTTCTCGAAGAAACTTAGGGACAGCTTTGTAATAGAAATTTTAAACAATGCTATAATATGACTTATCTTTATAGTAAGCCACATAGCAAGGCATATCATTACATTAAAGTGTGACCTAATTTTTACATGAGTTAGTATTATACTCTAACTGGTCTGTACATGAAAACACAATAAATATCAATTTGAAAGCAGCCGATCTGGGAATATGCAGCTCAAATGAAAGGAACTATAAATAAAAAAAATGTTTGGAGAAGCAGTTTTCTCCAATAAATAAGAGCAGTAATGTATTTACAATATGCACATGGTCAGGTCCAAATCGAACAACAGTTTATCTCTTCAAATCTTTCATTTGTTAAGCTACCATACCAGAGAGCAAGAGAGGTGCACATTACTCTTGAAGTATGTACTGCATGCATCTAGCGCTTCATTTAACAGAATGGATGAATCTGCCAGGAGGTTACAACTTGCTCATATAAACTGTGCTGTCATCAGATGTACAAGCTGGTCTCATGCAAAGCCAAGATCCCTAAAAGAGCGAATTCTCCTCACTACCTTCTTTACCTGAAAGACAGCAAAAAACAGAACACTGATTATTACACTAATGCCAATTATTGAATTAAAACCATGCACAGAAGAAAACCCCTCATCTCGAGTTGCTCCATTGTAGAAGTAGACTTTAGACCCAGAGGTGGAACAGTATGACAAAGTCATGTACAGTCCAAGGATGCAATTATTTGTTTAGGGAAACTTCTGGAATTTCATTGCTCAGACATTCACAGATTGGTCTCAGGATTCTGTAGTTTGTCCAATAAAAACACAACACAACTAAGAGTAAACAACTATGTTTACTCTTCATATGTAAAAACCCCCTGTTTTAAATATCTTTGCACCCCTGATATGATCTGCTCTACCATATATGGAAGGTGTTTAATCCACAGGTGTTTAGTCCTTACTCCTGCAGTGGCCGTAATGGCGCACTCCTATGGAGCGGCCAAAGAAGCAGGTGGCACGACGCAAATGGCAGGCACTTGGGTAGGTGATGTTATCATTGCCGCAGATGGTCTGATCACTGGGCAGGGGCATTGGGCACTGAGCTGTGCGACACATCACACAGTGGGCACTGTTGGTCTGGTCTGTCACGCAGGTGTGGGTGCCAGGGCACACCACATTAGAGCACGACTCTGAGAACAAACGTGATGAGTCCTGAGTTTAGTTTATTATAGACAATTCATTAAAAACCAGTTCAGTAAAAGACTCCAAAACCTAAGGGAAACATTCCAAACAACTCACTTTTGCACTCTCCATGGTACATGATCTCAAGGTCAGGGTGGCCTCTGCAGCGGGCCATCAGGAGGGCACACTCATCTTTATACGTGGTGCCATCGCTCCCACAGATGGCAAGTTTTCTGGAGATGTTGGAACAGTCTGGGGAGCAGATACACTGAGGACGACCACCCTTCATCCTACACACCTTCCCTGAGCCACACTTCACCCCTTCACATGTCTCTGTGAGAAACAAAGAATTAAGATAGGAATTTTAAAAATAATTCCTTAGCATTTCCTACAATATTAAAGCACTCAGAACTCAAAATCATCTATTAGATGGCATGACCATTTTGATAGAGGATAGTTGTGGATGATTCCATACAGACACCCTGAATTCAATTCCCCAAAACAATGTGTGCCCAAGATTCCCCGTTGTATGAACAGATTTCAGCTGGATACTATAGATTTGTACTCAAGCCTTGCTCCTATAATCATAAAGACTCATCTCAGGACTCTTATTTACAATATGCTCATACTTTCAACACTTAGCATTATTCGTCTTTATTCTTCTACATCTGTGAACTGTAATGATTTATAATCCAATTATCCAGAGGCTCAAGGTTTCTTCCTCATGTTGCCTTTGGATTGCTTATTGAGGATCCAAATCCACATCCAGATTTCTAAAAAAAAACAAAAAAAAAAAACCTGCTTTGGGACAATGTATGTTGCTCAAACTGTTATACAAAAGAAATAATAATTCTTCCTGATCACATCATCATCTTAATGTCATCACAGTTGCTGTCACTGTAGTGCATATAGTTGGGAACACATAAAGCACCAATGTACTGTAGCTACAGCACAACATCTAACAATCTCACTCATGTCCTCTGTGAAATGAGTGTTGACACATTTCAAGGTCCTGAAATACCTGGCCATCAAAAACACTCTTTAATATCCTGTCTTCTGAGAAGTCACGAAATCACATACAGCACAACCAGATACAGCTGCCTACTCTGGAAATCCCAGCATTCCTTCTCTGCTTTGTTTAAGGCATGATCTCAGTTAGATTAGGCAACCATTCAGGAATTGGATGCTCCAGTGACCACCTCTGACATTATAATGTAAGGAAAAGTACAGATTAAGTTAGTCAGAAAGTATGAGGTGGACCATCTGGAATATATAGAAGAAAAGGTCCAGTAGTCCATACACTTTTATGGGAATGGAAGAGAAGAATTCTGGAACAGACAATAAAATCAACTTTCTCTTTTTCCTTTGCTTTTTTTTTTTGGATGTATCTAATGGCACTGATTGTGTTCTAGGTTTATGAGGACCAGACATCTTGAGCATGTGGCAGCCATTTCTCTCTGCGGTGAGCTGGAATTCGGTCATTTCTGCGGGAGGAAGGCAAAACAACACTGCTTTCCAATAAGCACTTGGAAAGAGTGAGAAGGAGAGGGAAGGGTAGAAGAAGAGAACTTATTATATCAAACACATTTCATTTAACTCGTGAGCAGTACATGTACAGCTGCAGTTTGGCACCTGTTGATCTTCAGCATGGGCTATGAAGCAAAGTACATAATATCACTTTTTGTCTGTTTAAAAGATTTATTCCTAGGATAAAATTCCTGATAATCTTGGTGTCTTGGCAGTCCCTGAAGACACTTACAATGTCTTGAGTAACCTGCATACCTGGCCAAGGCTTACAATAGTGGACTGTACTCAAACAGCTGGATGGGGTTAGACAAGACATCTGGCTGAAATCCATAAGAAGCTTTTTTTTTTTTTTTAAATATGAGCAGGAACAAAATTTAAAGAGCCCAGTCAAGAGACCCAGATTCACCTTGGACCATGGTGTGTCTGAGGATGAAACACTGTCTACCACACTTCCCCCATAATCTTCTTTCCTTGAGTTCCCTCTTTCCACCATCACCATAGAAACACCTTGATCCATGATGACCTCTGAAACACTTACGGTTCCTTTACAGAGCTTAACGGACACACTGTTCCAGCCTTTCTAAGAAAATGGTTACTGGGCTAATCTTCATGGTGTTATGTGGGATGAAAAACAAATCTTCCTTGTTACAGTTCATAGTTGTGCAGTGCCTGGTAAGCAAAGTCTGGCCCATCTCTTATAAAGTTGTATTATGCTTATTTGAACTTAGAAGAGGTTTAGGTGATGTAATTGAAAAAATATATATATGTAGTGTTCTTTAGACACAGTAGTGGCCCATGTTATGTATTGCTGACTTGCGCTGTTAGGACCTTATTCTGCAAATGGTCAGCCATATATCTATTGAATTCTGTCTCAGATGTAAGTCACTTTGGATTTAAATAATGTCTGCCAATTGAATTAATGTAAATTTAGACATCTAACAGGTGAGAAATAAAACCATACAAGGTCACATCCTCACAAGAGTAAATACATTTCAGGGATTTATGTAAAAATGTATGTACCTTTGCAGGGTTTGCAGGACACGATGCCCAGGAAGCCCAGCAGACTGACCTCGTTGATGGGGAGGCTGGTGTTGGACCAGGCCGTGTCCAAACGGCCTCCAGCACAGCACTCCTCCTTGCTCACACCACGCATAAGCACCATGTCACAGCGCTGCTCTTGGCCCTGCTGCAGCCAGCACATGCCCGCTGTACGCACGCACAAGGAGACAGAGAGAGACATTTATACTGTCACTTCATGCTTCTATGCACTGCTCATTTTCGACTCTGCAATTAATTTACCATTGCCAACATTACGATATAACACAGTCCACAGAACTGGTCTGAATGAGTGGAAAATTTTGCACACCCTTATGCAAAATGTAAGACAGATGTTCCTTCATTATCACAAATAACAAAATGGTCAAATCATCTGTGTTGTATTAATAGAGAAAACAAGATGCTATCAGTTCAAGCGTTTGCATTTCCCATTCAGAATGTGATATAAATATTCTCGATTAACCTGTCTGCCCCTAAAAGTTTGCCTTCATAAACATTTTGAGGTATCCTATGAGCAGCATTTGGATCCTTTCACTTGTAATAATACCTCCTGACATATCTGTTATAACTGTGTGTTTGCTTGGCCAGTTTTTGCCCATTCTTTCTGAGAATAACTCTGCCTTCTTCAAATCAGGTCTGGAGAGCTGGATGGTTTTGGTAAACATCTTTTCAAACTATTTTCTATTGAGTTTGCCAAATATTTCAGAGAGTTGTTCTCTTCAAATGTGTGTCAATAACTTGTAAAACAGATGCAAGAATCAGAAAGGATGCAAAATATTGTACCAAACTGAAGTCAGGCCCTTCAAATGATGCATTTGGGTTCATAACGAGTTATGAAATATTTTACCATTAATTTCATTAAGTTCATAATGAGTTATTAAATATTTTGCCATTAGAAAACTGCATGTGAAGCCTACTTGTTCAGAAGTAAGGTTTCTTATACAATGAGGTTGATTACAGTGCTTATAGTATATTGCCTCACAAGTACACTTCAAATACCACCTGATAATCCTTATACAACCTTATAAAAACCATGGCATTTATGAACATTTATTGGTGGGCTATGCTTCAGAGTCATCTTATGAAAAGAACAAAATGAACCGTCCTTCAGGGCACAAATAAACACAATAAATGTCAAAACAATACTTTTAGAGTTCAGTATTTTTTGGTGATAAATGTAAAAATGAGAAAACACCTAACAGGGTTGTTCTCCTTGCACCTGACAGGTGGGTCTATCTCTCAGAACAGTATATTGTTTTCAGTACACTGTGTTCTCCATTGCTTATATAAATCATCACTGGATGAATGGAAGGTAAATTACTTGATTTCACTTACATTATCCCTAACAAAAATATTCCTGACCATAAAAACTGAAGTCTCCTAAACTTACCGTTGGCTTGGTGCTTTGCAAGAGTCCCACACAGCGAGATGAGCACCACACAGTGGACCGCTGAAAACAAACTCATGGTGATGAGAAGTTACCTCAAACACTTCACACACACACAGATGTTTCGAGCAATGAGACTCCCTCTCAAATATTTACACAGATAAAGGGGGGTCTGGCCGAAACGCTGCCCCCGTTTACGTGAATGGTTTGGGCTGGGAGTGAGAGACTGATGGTGGCCCGCCTCCATATAAATACTTTAGCTTTGAGTGAGTGAGTGAGTGAGAGAGACAGGCAGGACGGGCGATGGTTGTTGGGGTTTTTTTTGTTTTGTTTTTTTAAACCTCACTGTTCATGTAACTTCTCGGATATGAGGCAGAAAACTCCCACGCACTGAATCTCATTCACGCCGAAGTTAATGAAAACAGCATGTTAGATGATACAAGCAGTTTCGAAAATATAACGCAGAAAAACCGGCAGGAGTGGAGTCTAAAGCGAGCCTACTTGGTCTGAATTCCACAACTCCCACGGTGTAAACATTCACCTCAGCTGCTGAAACCGGATAAAAGTGCAGCCCAGCCAAGAAACTCACTCTCATATGATTTAAATTAACGTAGGCTCCATCCTCATCCAATAAACTTTTAAATAAGTGTCTGGCGAAACAGCTCACAGCTCTCCTGACAGCTTTTTGTATGTTTGTGAGAACACTTTGTGGTTACAGTGAAGGAGTGTAGTTCACCTTCAAACAGAATTAGGGATTATATAATATTATATATGGGAGTTTCATCAACTAAGAGCACTTTTGACGTCATTTCCACCACACTCTTATCTTTTCTTGTTTTTGAGACAGTGTCATTTTTATATTATTCCTTTTAATTGATTGTTATTGCTTTTGAGTGGACCCCAGGAAAACTAGCAACCATTTTATGGAAGCTAATGGGGAGCCAAATAAGTAAGTAAGTAAGTAAGAATAAATTTTCCACCACAGGGCAGTGTAATAGAAATGACATTTCTACAGTATTTTGTGGAAAAACTGCAAGGTAGTTTGACATATTAGCTATGATTTGATAGCTAGCATATGATACATGCAAAATACACTTATTTAACTCAAAAACAATCTCTCTTCTTACAAACTTTCATGAAAGTACAGTATGTTTGGAAATGACATACAATAAAAACATTATCTGCTTAAGCAATACTTTGATTTTTCTTCAATAGTTGTACATGAAAATGTACATCTGCTCCATATCAGACATGTGCTCTGTTGTCACTGTCCATTTCCATAGCAACCACCTAAACAATCTCCCATGCAGACTCTTTAACGGGAAATTACATTGCTGTAATGGAAATGACAGTGATACTGTGTGCCAGCTATATTCTGTGTAAAAATAATGTTGGCAACTGTCTCACATTAAATACTTTTTTTTTATTACTTGACTTTTACTTTGTTTATGTACAACAAAAGTTTCCAGATAAATCATACTTTTTAAGCTTTATTTTCATGCTTGGATTTTAGAAGTCTGGATGTGGGACAAGAGAAAAACAGTGATACTGAAGCCTACAAAGATGTTGAAAAGTAGGGAAAAATCATAATGGACAGTGTTTTGGTCTTATTGTTTATTTATCAAACAGATAAGCTTGTCCAAAATTATATGTATTTTTAAAAATAAGACCAAAGGACATGAAAGTGCTTGTAGTCTAAGAACCATCCATATACAGTCTGTGATCTATACAGTATAGGTTTACTCACTTGTTGGCTGTCATTAACTTTTATTTGGTTGCCTCAGGTTGCTGTGTCTGGGTGTCATTATATCTCCCCTTTCCTGTGGTCACCAGCAATTTGCTTCCTAAACTTCTTCACACCGCATCCCTGTCCTTTGAAAATATGCAGCAGATGCTCCCAGCTCTTTACAAGTCAGAGCCCACACAGACATCCCCAAAGTGACTATTTGGAAGTTTAATGTTCACTATATCCCTCTGTGTTTCCTCTCATTTCTCTCTGTTTATGTTGAATGAATTAGGAGTTCATGCATCATGTTGATCTAATCAGCATTGCATGCATGTGGGTTTTCATCTTGCATATATAGAATAAACATATCTTTATGGTTATGTATGTATGTATGTCTTTATTAAAATTATGGTGCTGGTACGAATAATGATCTAATGTATTTTTCTGTGACTTTGTTTAAGTTTATTTCCTTAAATTTTTTTATGTACAGATATCAGAGGATGTCATTTAATTCAGCGATAAAACACACACACACAACTCTAATAAACAGATACTCGAAGGACTTGACCCGACTAGACTTTTGTGTTCTCACTGACACACCCACTGGAATCCAGCCAGCTACCACCTATCCTCTCTTTGAGTGACTGTGGTTCTTTCTATAATGTCACTTTGAAGGATGCCTTTGGTTCCAAGCATCAAAAACCAAGAGATGCTACCCTGGAATCTTATAATCACACTGCAGTGATTTGTGAGAAATATTAATTTAATTGTTCATTCAGCCACAGTGATGACTTTATACTTACAATTCAAGGTCACAGGAACACTGGGTACAAGGCAGTAGCATTCCCTCCTCACAGCCCCAGGGTCTCCTGAACTCGGGTTACTGTCGGTATGAAGTGTCACATGTCCTCACTGTGTTTGAATATGATTCATCCAGGTCTTTGGGGAATGGATGTCTGCATAGTGTAACACGAGGGTCTGGGGTTAATTCTCCCGTCCAGTGTTCACCGGGATGGGTTTCAAATTTGTTGTGACCCTGATCAGGATGGAGTGGTTGTTGAAGAGGAATGAATGAATGGATGAAAAGTAACATACTTTAAACTGTTTCCCTCACTTGTTTTTTGGCTCCTGATTCCACTGCTCAGTTGAAGGACCAAATAGTTCTAATTTGCTAAATATAAAATGTCAGAAACTGAATATTTAGACTTGAAGTAAGGCTTGATGACTAAACCATCACTGAATATACATAAATGAAGTAATATGGTAACTGGTGTTTCTTTTTTTTTCTGCTTTGACAGAATTTACTAAACTATAACATGCACTAGTGTTTAGAGCGTATCATTGTTAGGTAGGTCTATATGATTTCAGCCTGCCCTCATACTCTAGGAAGGCAATCCCTCCCTCTGGGTCCTTTTTAAAAATGCAATTATAATTGTAGCACAATAATTATATAGATGGAAGAGATGCCCAATCAGGTCTTAGAATTATCAGTAAACACTCAATATAACACAATAACTTTTTTTTTTTTCAAAAACAATTAGATTAATTTTAGGTAACAAAATGTCACTAATAGCGCTGAAGATTTAAGTTCAGAGCAGCCTCCAAATGTGTCTGCTATGGACTACAATTCCCAAGCACCACAGCACCCCTCCCCTCCAAAATACTAGGGCACACCTGTTTCCCATTTCCCAATAATCAGCTCCCCTATTTAAGCACTGCAAACACAAACACACCTTGTGAAGTATCACTCAGTGTTTCCCACCTGACCATACCAAGCCATTATTCCTTGTTCCTGTATTCCTGTGACTTTGACCTCGTTTCTGTTTATTTCCAACCCTGACCTTCGCCTAGTCTCTGATAAACTGTACATCGACTGACCCTGACCTTGTCTTTCATTGCACGATTTGGATTTGGCTGCCAGTTTGCGATGCACCCACTCTCCCCTGTGCCTGCCTCCATAAGTGCCTGCACCCTGTCAGGATACTTCACCGTAATGGATGCAGCAGAGGAGGCAAAGCAAACTGCTCTTAATGTGCAGGGACAACTGTTGGGAGAACACCAGCAAATGTTAAGTGAATTGAACAAATGAATGTCACAACTAACAGCTGCTGTCTCGCAGGCCCTCCTGACACACCCAGCGTCCTCCACGAATACTGCCACGATGGTTCCTTGGCCCGAAAAATTCTCCTGAGAGGTATTGGAATGCAAGGTCTTCCTCCAGTGTTCACTGTATTTCACGACCCTCACGGGTGGTACGGAAGAACAAAAGATCGCACAGTTCATTAGTCTTCTCTCTGGCAAAGCAATAAAGTGGGCCAGCACTGTATGGGAGCGCAGTGGTGAGCACACAATTTCCTATGATCATTTTGTTGAATTATTTAAACAAGTGTTTGATCATCAGCCTGAGGACGTGGAAGTTGGAGAAAGGCTACTCACAATCTGTCAGGGAGAGAGGAGAGTGGCTGAGTATGCCCTGGAGTTCCGCACACTAGCGGCAGGTAGCAGGTGGAATGAACCAGCACTTAAGGTGACCTTCTGCCAGGGCTTAAGCCCTGATATCCTCACTGAACTGGCATGTCATGATGAACAACTCTCACTAGACTCCCTAATTGATCTGGCCATCAGACTAGACCATCTACTCCACAACCGACCCTCCTTACAGCACTCACCCATCCTTCCACAACCTCCACAAATCCCCACGCCGATGGAAATCTCTAATCATCGCATGTCCCAATCAGAGAGGGACAGGAGGCATCATGAGGGGTTATGTTTCTATTGCGGAGAACATGGCCATCTTCTAACACAATGTCCAGTTCGACCACCCAATCCCAGAAAACAAGGCCACTTTCGTAATGACTCCAGTTTCAGCACCCCGGTGAGTCACAAAATCACTTCAATACAACACTTTCTTAAGTTTCCTCTCTAAGAAACTTTTCACCAGCAGAACAGAATTATGATATTGGAAACCAGAAACTTCTTGCGATAAAGCTGGCCCTTGAAGAATGGAGACATTGGCTAGAGGGTGCTACACCCCCCTTTACAATCCTTACAGATCACAAAAACCTTGAATATCTGAAGACAGTTAAATGGCTAAACCCTCGTCAAGCTAGGTTGGCACTCTATTTCACGTGGTTCCAATTCTCCATTTCCTACTGTCCTGGTTTCAAGGACAGTAAAGCCAATGCCCTCTTCAGAATTCACATAATCTCGTACACCAACCAAGAACCTACTCCTATCTTGCAGCCCAACTGCTTTGTCAATGTCAGCATGTAGGAAATTGATAAAGCAATAGTTCAGGCCCAGCCACATGACCATCCAGACACCTGCCCTCCAGGCCTTATGTATGTCCCAACTCAGTTCTGAGGCCAGCTCATCACCTGGGCCCATTCATCCCCTGTCACTGGACATCCAAGTAGTCAGCGCACTCCTTTGAATTAAGTATTTGTGAGAAAATATGATATCTGAAATCAAGAAGTTTATATCCTCCTGCTCCACCTGCACCCAAGCTAAGGTACCCCGGCTCCACCTGTGGGTAAGCTCATCCACTGGTCATGCCTGGTCTCATCTGGCCATAGATTTCATTACAGACCTACCAAAATCACAAAACAATACTGTTATCATGGTGATAATGGACCAGTTTTCCAAGGCGTTAAAGCTCATCCCCCTGCCCGGCTTACCCACAGCGTTTGAAACAGTAGAGCTCCTCTTTTCCCACATCTTCTGGTACTACAGCATCCCAGAGGACATTGTGAGTGACTGGGGCCCTTAGTTTACGTCCAGAGTTTGGACTAAATTCATGGATAATTAGGGGTTTCAGTGAGTCTGCCCTCGGGATATCACCCACAATCCAATAGCCAAGTGTAATGTGCTAATCAGGAGATCGGGTGTTTTTTGAGGGTGTTCTGCATGGAGAACCAGAAAGACTGGTTGCAATTCCTCCTTTGGGCTGAGTATGCACAAAACTCAATAAAGCACTCAGCCACCCAGCTCATGCTGTTCCAATGCATCCTTGGATATCAACCACCACTGTTCCTGTGGGACAACTCAGCCTCTCAAATCCTAGCCATTGACTCCTGGTTCCGAAGGAGTTAACAAGTGTGGGAAGGGGTTCACCAATGACTAGAACAGGTAGCCAGAAGGTATAAATGCTATGCAGACAAGCACAGAGGGGACACGCCCGTATACTCACCAGGTGACAGGATCTGGGTATTCACCAGAGACTTGCAAAACCCCAATCCATGCTGTAAGCTCCAGGCCCAATACATTGGGCCCTTTAAGGTACTCCGCAGAATCAACAAAGTGTCCTATAGACCAGGCTTGTAGTACTTGAGTCCAGGACTCTGACTCGAGTCCGACTCATGCCCTAATTTTAAAGACTTGTGAATTGACTTGAACTTGAGCACTGATGACTCACACTTGGACTCGGACTTGGACTTGTGCATTAATTGCATTCGGACTCGTAAATTGGAGATAAGGACTCGGATTTTTTCTTTATTTTTTGTAACATGCCATAATAATTTACCATAAGATATTTATATCTACATTAATTTTTGTACTAATTTCGTGCAAGAGTGTCACACCTGCGCACCTTGGTGCGTGCATCAGATAGACTCTCGGACACGCTCCGGACAGTGCGCGTGCCAAGCGGACTCTCGTGTGCACGCCGTAAATGACTCGCACCTGCACAGGATTCAGGTGCAATCAGTGCGCCTATATAAAAACTGTGAAAACGCACTTACTTTGCGAAGTATTGAGTTGCATTGCTGACACATTACTGTGCCTTATTTCCTTGTTTGGTTTCCTGATCCCTGATTTCCTGTTTCTTGTCTTTGATTCTGCTGAGTCTACAATAGCCTGTTTGTGCCTCGCTCGACCTATTGCCTGTTTCACTGTTTTACAATTTTGCCTACCATTCTTGATTGTTTACCTGTCTTCACTTGTATTAATAAACACACCTTCTGCACTTACTTCCGTCTCCCAGCCATCTGACAGAATACGTCGCACGCCCTGACAAAGAGAACACACAGTCACCTGTTCATACGTCATGTTCAGGAACAAACTAATATTAATGGCGCTAAAACAGCCACCGTCAAATGGTGCAGTTGGAGTCTTGTTCTCTAATTCAACTTGGAGTCAACTCGGATCAATAGTGGACTCAAGTTGGACTCCACTTGGCTCAATAGTGGACTTGACTCAGACTCAACTCAAAATTTTTTTAATGACTTGGACTTAACTCAGACTTGAACACTGGGGACTCAAGACTGGACTCGGACGCAAGGTTTAGTGACTCGACTACAACACTCACTCACTCACACACACACACACACACACCACTGCTTCAGCTTGTATCTCTTTCTAACCTTGATCAGATTCTCAATGTCTCTATTTCATTACCACCATTTTGCATCCAATTATCAGGGCACGCATCGTCCCATAAACCTATATCTACACAACACATTCACACACTGAATACACACGGCTTAAGATTATTTCATTGACAGCTTCTTTGCAGTTTCTCTTATTCTTTTTAAATATTGCCCATCTTTATATCCATTGCTTTAATTCTGAATACAGCAAGATATTATGATGGGATTTCACAGTAATTATCCTTACTATGTAGTCCATTACAGTAATTATGTTTATTACATATTTTACTATGATATTGCTACAGTAATATTACAATAGTGTCTTGTCAGGAGAGGATTTCATGCCACCTTGATATGGGATGAGGGGAAAACAATTACTCTGACATATTGTTGTACACTGAGCAGCACGCCGAAACTGTGACATACCCGCCATTGTTTTTCCTTGTGTGACATGAAGAGAAATGTGCCTCAGTGAAAAGCAAGATCATCATTTCACTGTTTTGCATCTTGTTCAACCACTAACCAGAAAAACAATGCTATGTGATTACATTACACACAATTTAAACATGAAATCATGCCACACCACACCAAAATGAAAAAAAGTCATCAGCTCATCTTCTTTTTGTTAAAAAAGTGGCGTGTTTTCTTTTTCAAAAAGTACACGCTGAAATCATGCTACCACATAATTAAAATCACTGACCAATCACAGCTCTCTGGCAAACAGGGGGCGTGGTTGAGGAAAATGGCCTGAGATTAGTTCAAGAACTAATCGATTAACCAACAGGACAAGCACTGTCATACCATACTAGACAAACACTCAACACTGACATAACTGAGGCACATGGTAATAAGACTGTAGCTGAACTGTGAAGGGGGGTACTCAGCAGCTTAGAAAAAGAAGCCTCAACCTCGACCTGTCCTGTCAGCTAATCATGGTTAAATAGATTACTATGTACCTACTTGTGCAATAGCCATGTTTGTTCATGTGTTGTTTCAATATTCAAGGAAGCTAAATGAATTGCAAGGTGTAATAAGCTTTAACACAGTGCTTAAATTTTAACTCTTAGGGAAAAGAACCAAACAAGAAATGATCCAGGAAGTGGTTAGGAAGCAAAAAGGAATGTACCCAGAATATATCGACAGAACAGTGCTCCAAACGCTTCACGTAATACAGTAGTGTTGAGTGCCATCATAGAGCTAGGACCAATAGCACGCAATTCAATGATATTCAAAAACACACATACAGCATAGGATTGAATGGTGGTCCAAGAAGTTGCAGAAATAGAAATGGCACACCCATTTCTTTTTATTTAGCATTTTGTTTTGGCTCATCACTTTTGCTTAATTATTTAAAAATTACAACAATGTCAGATACCCTTTTTCACAAGAAGAAAATGAAGAAGAAGCCTTTATTTGTCACATGCACACTCAAGCACGGTGAAATTCGTCCTCTGCATTTAACCCATCTGAAACAGTGAACGCACGCATGCACACACAAGTGAGCAATGAGTACACACACATACCCAGAGCAGTGGGCAGCTATGCTACAGCACCCAGAGAGCAGTTGGAGGTTAGGTGCCTTGCTCAATATCTATTAGACATGAGCACAACTGTCAGGAAATGGTAGTGGAGGCAGATGCAAGTGCAAATAACTTATTGTGGAAACTACAAACAAAGCAAAGAAAAACCATCAACATGAACTATGAATACAAGGCAAGAAACATACAGACTATGTGCAATAACATGGCACACACACCAACTGACAACAACAGCTGATAAACTGAAACTTAAATAATGGTGCAAATTAAGGTGAAAAGGAAACCGTGTGAGCGATCAGTGAATGTGTGGCAAGATCATGCAATGTGCAGGGGCTGATGGGTAATGTAGTTCTGCACCATTTGGTGCTACAATGACAATAATGTAAGTATTTGTCAAGGAAATGAGCTGATTATATTTGTATAGGAAGCAACTCACAATAAATATTAAAATGATATTCATTTAAAAAACAAACAAAAAAGCAGCAAAGCTGCTTGATCATAAGTTCCTGAACACAGCCACTCCAAATCTGGTGGATGCCAGGTTCTGTTTCATCAAGAGCCAATACAAATGAAGTACTTCTTTAATGTTTGAGAGCTGAAATGTTGACACCAGTAATATCATAAAACTATAACAGGCATACCATAGTAGCCAGGTTTTTACAAAGTATCCCCAAGGATACATGTGAAGGCAACATGTAGATCTACTATGAGATGTGTGAAATTTGAAACAAACCATATGTAATGTGAAATTGATATTTTTAGCAATGTCACAGAAGAGCTACTGTACGTAACACAAACTGCTGAAAACCTTTAAACCTTTTTGTTTTAGCCAGTATTAACTTTTTCAGCAGTTTTTACTACATTAGCTTTTCTGTGGGATTGGACCATGTGGGCTTGTCTTTGTGCCCCATGCAAATCAATGAGTCTTCAACACTCATGACCCTGTCGCCGGTTCACTGGTACCCCTTTTCCACCAAATCAGTTCCAGGGCTGGTTCAGGGCCAGTGCTGGTGCTGGTTCACAACTCGTTCAACTTGCGAGCCAGCTGAGAACCAGTTTG
>JAOBAM010000007.1:34960933-34971855 GCA_025212355.1 Notarius kessleri | reverse complement strand
TGTGTGTGTGTGTGTGTGTGTTTGTGTGTGTTTATAAAATAAACTACTAAAAAAAAAAAACCTCTTCTGACAACATGCCATTTTTAACGTCCAGACAAGGCATCCTACAGAGACTCACTATTCTAATGTGTTAGTGTTCTTCTATGATGTTAAAAAAAAAAGAAAATATGGGGTGTGATGTTAATTTCATTGAGCTTATTAGACTGCCTAACAATAACACAAAGGTGGTAGAATTGGGAGGAGAAACAAACAGGGCCTCTTTGTTACTTGCAAATGACCCCTAACAGTTGCATTGTCTTCACCTTGAATTAGGCCAGTTTAACAGCCTCTATGATGTAATTTGGCAGTGATTGTCCACCCTTTAAAACCAAGGCACTGTTTATTGGCTTTGGCTTTGTCATGGCTTGGGTGCCTCTGGGCAAAGTCCTGTGTCCCTTTTGTTCAGCAACAGGCAACATTTAGCCGGAGCACATTGTATGCATGAGTGCGTTCGCAGTGTAAGGTTGCCCTGCTGCTGTAGTGCCTAATAATGCTGTATTAGAACAGTTATGCTTTGTGGTTAAAGTATCGCACAGAGTCATGCTGAAACCTCAAACCTAGTTGTGCATCTGTATATAACGTTGCAAAGATTATCGTTTTATAACCATTAAGCATGGTAACGACTACCTGGCAGGAACCTGGTTATGTTTGAATGACTAACTTGCTGATAAGCTTGATCGTGTTCTCAGTCACAGAGAACATCAGGTGTGTCATTGTCCTGTTATAACATGAACTATTAAAAGGGGGGGTGTCACTTATTTTTGTGTCATTTGATTTGCCAGTAAAATCAGCAAGCTAATGTGAGCTTATGTACTTTCCAGGCGCCTGAGTTCAGGGAAGCTTCAGGATTTGGGCATTACAGATGGGAGCAAGTTAACTCTTGTACCAACAGTTGAAGCAGGTCTAATGGTAAATGAGTGCTGGGCATTTTCACACCAATTTAATCCTGTGCAATTGAGTGCACTTACAATGAGTGACTCATACTTATGTGGGAATTTTGTTCTTTTTTTTTTTTTTTGTAAAGTCTCAAGCATCAAGACCCGAGCAGTCGGTCATGCAGGCTTTGGAGAGTCTGACTGAAACCCAGGTAAGCATTACACATGCCTCTTATGCAGTTCTTGATGTATTTGGGGGGGTGTTGTGCGTCGTTGTGCCTGGCATGACCTACAGATCTTTTCTTGAAACACAGGATGCAACGGACGTCATCATGAGCATTTAACTCTGTGACCTCCACATGCTTAGTATGCATATTTTAAGAAACACCCTTTAGTTTCCTGGCAACATGGCAAAGCTGAGACAAGCCCAGGCAGGCTCAATGTAGCACCTACTTGAGAAAGACCTGGTCTGCTTTAACAGCCATATGCTTCAAGAGTCAAGTTGCTTGTTGAGAAATTAACATTATAGACGTTATTTTTATTATTTCTGTATGCACTATTTTTCTTTCATGCACCATATGGTTGAGGGCTGCACTGTATAAACAGCCTGCATGTCATAGTATTGCAAATGACTGTCAGCCTATCACATGATAGTCTGTTTTTAAATTTTTTTTTTTTTTTTCCTGGCGATCCTGGTTTTGACAAAAGAGCCAATAGTGATGTTGGAGCAGCAAGTTTATTTGTGAAAGGAGGAATGAGGTGGTGTGTGTTGGGGTTTGACTAGGGAGTGCACCATTCTTCTCATATTGCACACCTTCTCTCAGTGACTATGGCTGTTTCCTAAAGAAAGGTGTTTCTTTTGGCCATGAAGGCTAAGGGCTGTTGTACAGCTGCTTTATCAATAGACGCAAACATTGTAGTTATACAATGTAGGTGAAGCTGCACATCCAGGGCTGGGATTTCTGAAAAATCTACTGGCTGCAAACACCTTTTTACAACTGCATGACTGCACAGCTGGTACAAATAGCATTTAGGCAGGGGGGAAAAAAAAACAAACACACGCTCTGCCTAGAACTCATTTGGTCACCTAATTTCAGTCCTGAACAGCCTTCAGTTTCACAATGAAGCCCTGGGTCAAACCCACCCACCCAATTATGTGGTTGATTTGTGTGCACATGTGTGAAATATCACGTTATGTACTTGGAAACATGCTCCGAGAGCTGCAGTAGACGAGGGTGCTTTATGGCAGTGTCAGGATTCCAACTTCTTCAGCTACATAGCATTAATGCAGCTTCCTGAGAGTGATCTATATTTGCATTCCATGTAATCAGATAGTGTGCTTTATGGAAAAGGAAGACTGCCAGTTATTGGAATAATACTTTTTCCTTGTCATTCCAGCCCTGTAATTTGAGGCTGTGGTGGTTTTTCATGTCTCATTGACAGCTTGAGTTTTTCTCCCCTCTTGCCATAGTGAAATGGAAGGAAAAGGGAATCTGGACTGAGACATGTAGCACATAATTTTAATCAATTCAACCTAGTACTTTTTGTCTTTCCCAATTCACGTTTTCCACTTAATTTAACCACATGGTCAGTCTATGGGTACTGGAAGATAAAAACAGTTTTCTCAAGAGATCTGAAAGCAAGCATATAAAAGTTTTAATGTGCTTGACTTTAGGTATCATTGACCCTCTGCTGGAATAACAACCGGTGTCGTATTCCCTCAAGCTGGTCCCCTAATTGCAAGTCTCTCTGCTAGTCTGCCCTTGACTGTGGCTACATGTTTTGGTGTATTGCGTATAATAGTGTAATTTGTGTCTTTAACTTCAGCACACGTTGCCCATGTCAATGTTATTCTCGAAGAAGGTTTTCCACCAGGGCCCCCCACCAGCTTCAGCAACACCCACTAGCCCTCTTCAGAGTAACTCCAGAGCAAAGCAGAGTGTTTGCCGTTGTGCCTGAAAGTGGACAGATGCAAATAGTGGCCTCTAATCATATAGGGAGAGGAATCACCTTCTCGGTCACTGTTCTTGTCATTCCCACCCACAGCACTCTCCCCTTGGGCCGAGAGAGGGGAAGAGTCATGAGACAGATAAGTGTGGGCTGAGAAATGGCTTTTCTAAACCTGTCACTTGGGTCCGAGTGCAGTTCATATGAAGTTACCAGGAAGGGCAGTGGTCACTCAGAAAACTGCATGTTCGCTGTAGATACAAATGGAGAGGTGGACGTTCTTATTGCAGCATAGTCCTCCTGGGTTGTACTGTGATTAAAAATTACAAAATGTCATCAGAAATGTGAACACTTTGTTATAGGAAGACTTGGTTATTTGGGTTGCACACAATGTTTCATTTCAAAGACTTTGATGTTATTTTTAATCATTGATTGATATGATTCCTGGAATTGGGGGGAGAAATCCATACAATTAATTATGGCTGCATAATGAACGTTCTTTTCATTTAGATGGGAAAATTTGTGCTATAAAATACAGCCATGCCTCACTATTATTGATATGTCAAATTAAAGTCTCTTATAGCAGTGTCTCTCACTCATCTTGAGCCAATTCCATCTGACTCAGAAGGTGTTGAGTCTTCACAGTGCATATTTCTGATCAGAAGGCAGAACACGGGGGAGGGAGATGGAGCGAAAGAGCGGATGCAGCAGGAGCACGGCGCAACGTCTAAGTGGATTGCTCCTTTGTAGCCCTTGCAAAACCTCTAAGCGATTTGATTGTTTGCTTCAGATGAGGTATAGAAACGATGGGGGATGACAGAAGCTTTAACAGGCAGCCCATCAGGAATGCCACTCTGGATTTTGTAATCATTCAGCTGATCAAATCCAGCTGTCACCCCCTGGTCTGATCCAGTTGCAAACCATAACACCACCACGTCGTCCTCCCCCCCCACCCCCCGTGAGTCCTTGAACAGTTCAGCATCCCCTCAGTCGGACCATTTGAAGGTGGCCTTTTTTCCAGGATTTTGAGAATGCAAGAGATCGGTTGCTTTACAGCGCCCTGTTATTTCATCCTGACCCACTGGGTGTGTTTGTGTATCAATAGAACTCTGCAGCAATCAAAACCTGCTTGTCGATGCTAGATTTTAATAAGCTGCTTTTGTAGCTTCTGTACCAAACTAGTCCTACAATGGGACGCATTTATGACTTGACCCGTTTCACTGTATACGGGCATCCCTGTACTGTGGAAAAATGGGCTGTTTGTTTTATATTTAAGCTGCAGTGTTTGCCTTGTGTGCTGTATGAGAGAGTACCCTGATACATAACACTACCAGCCTCTGAATTTGAGGAAAGGGGGAGGAAAAAGAATCCTAGAGGCAGGATATCACTGAATATTTCATCAGCACTGAACAGCATCTCAACTCTGCTGCCATCCAGCCCCCACCTTCTCGACCCAGTGTTTCTCTGCCATCCAGACCACTCATCTCTCTCTCTTTCTGTTCTTTGCACCCCTTTCACTGAATAGCAATGACGGTCCACTGCAGCACAGAATGCCACTGAAACCAAACAAAACCGACAAGTGCTGAAGGGTAACAAAGATGGTTTAACTTCTACCATGTTTCCCCCAAGTACTTCATTGATTTGAAGTGCTGTATTTCATTGCAACTCGGCTACAGTCCAACTTTAAACTAGCCTGATTTTAGGAAGGCAGAAGAGACAAGATTGGTGCTCAGTTTGAAGGTCAAACAACTTCAGAGACATTTGAGTGCATCATTATAGCCTGATCAGAAATCTGATCACGAGCACAAAAGTTAATGGCCTTTAAAACAAAGAAGCATGTTTGAACAGGAAATGTCTCATCGCTTTTGAGTATATAACCTTTTCAGGTGTTTTAAACTACAGACCAGCACATATTTCACCCATGAAAACAAAGCTGCCTTTTCTAACGAAACGGTTCCAAACACATTCTGTATTTCTATCCATGGGTCGTGTGGTTTCAGCTGACTAAGATGATTTTTGAGATGCTGTCGCGCACGCGCTCCATAACAGCCTTCTAATATGTTTTAGTTCCTTTTTCCATCCCTTGGTGTCTACTCTTGATGTGGAAAAACATCTGTTGTCTTTAGCAGTTTTAATATCAGGGTACAACATAACGGTTAAAAAAATAAATAAACCCATTACTCCACCATGGTCATTTGTTAATGTAAGAGAAGTGCATGGTAGGTGAAGTATTGACAGGCTGTTTGAGTCACATTAAATGTCTCTGCCATCTGCAGCTTGTCCTCGCCCCTTAGGACCACTTTTGTTGGTTGCACAATGTTGGTGTGCACTCTTATGTGGGTAGCGTATGAGTCAGTGCAACTCTTTGGCCCGGTGGGGACTGATCCCTAAGGTTAATGTGGGGTCTGACAGTCCAATTTACCGACGAGCAGTCTTAAAACATGCGGCTCCTTGTGGGTTTCACACCACAGCCTCCATGATGTAGCCACATGGTTGAAGTGGAGGCCCTGTGCCTCTCGCTACATAAGCGGTTACTCATACAGCTATTGCAGGGGCTTATTTCAACTGCCTGAGCTGTGTAGGTTGATGCAAATTACCATTACTGTTTGCCTGACAGCTGTCAATCAGTGCATGGGTCCTCCCTGCCCACCACCTGAGCTGACTCATTTAGTGACCTTTGCATGGAGTTTCCCACAGATCTCAAGCTTCAAAGGTATACACATTTAATATGCAAAATATTAGTCATTTCAAGTAATGAAGTTTTGGTAATTGTACAGATATAATCAGATACTGCACATGCACAACTGTAGGCAATGATGAAGATGCCATGAGAGGCATTCTGTTATAATGCTGAACTCTGGAAAGGTCCAGAAAAGGCCCCTTCAACTACAAAGTGTGTGTCGCTGATGGAAATATAGTACCCACAAAACGGGTGAGGGAGGAACATGATAGTAGGGGAGACCCCATTGAAAATGAAGGTTAATAGGCCAGCCAAAGCAAGCCTGCTGGGAGACTTTGATACGTGTGTTAGTGTTAAAACCCATGCATACACAGCTTTTGAGCAAATTGAGACCAGTGCGAAGTTGTCAGGTTCTCTGGTTTAACTATTAATTATAGGTACGTGTTTGAGGAACATGGGCATTTTGTCTTATTCCATAAACTGACAAGCCATATAATACAAGTTTTTATAATTTATTATATAAATGTTAAATTGTAGTAAAATTATGTAACTTATAAATGCATGCAGACTAGAATAATCTATTCCAGAATGGCCCAGTTGTTTATTTCCCAGTGTCCAGACAAACCCAGTGTATTCCTCTTCCTGTAGGGGTCAAAGCCCCCAGGCTTGGCTCGGTTTTCCTTTCTGGGCACTCCTAAAATGGGCAAGGTTTCCACTTCCACTCTGAGCCCACAAACAATTGTCCATTATGTGGCTGCTCGGCAAGTGGGTCTGTATCCTGTTTCTGTGGTGGATTTTTAAGGCCCAAGGCCAGACAGAAGTTGGTCCTTTGTGGGTGTACTGAATGGTGGAGTTCAGCAATGGGGGAGTATTTTTGTGTCAGTGTGCGTGTGCTTCCATGTAATTGCATTTTATTGCCTAAAACAATGTGCACAATTTTGTATTCATTGAGCCTTTTTGCCAAAATCGCTTGACCCGAGTGTCTGTGCATGGGGACATTCCTAAATCCTCCCTTTTCTCCCCCCACCGTTTCCTGCTTATAGGTCAGCGACTTCCTGTCTGGCCGCTCTCCTCTGACCTTGGCCCTGCGCGTGGGCGATCACATGATGTTTGTCCAGCTGCAGTTGGCAGCACAGCACTCGGGCAACCAGCAGTCACAGCACAGGCATCTCGTCACACGTAGTAGCTCTGATGGCACAACAGGACATTCAGCAGGCACTGCAGCCATTACTGGCACCCAGAACCGGGTTTCTCACAATCAACACGCACACCCACACCATCTGCAAACAACGCTTCCACCCAGTCCTGTGAGCCATACACCTTTTCCCTCTTCTCCTTCTGGCCACTCTATTCCCCCTATGTATCCCACCTCAACGTCCAGGCACTGCAGCACCCCAACCCGCTCTTCGCATCTCCCAGAAGGTATCTTCCGTTCTCAGCAGCCGCTGTCGGCTTGTCAGAACTCCACCAGCAGCTCTACCCCTGCTGGTCCCTGTCCAGAGGTAAGTCAGGCCATCCAAATCCAAATATGGATTGTTAATGTAACATACCAGCAGACATTTTATCTTTTACCCATGTCCTTTGCAGGCAAATTGCACCACAAAGGCTACAAGCAATTGCAGTGCACCATCACGTTCTCGTAAACCAGGTGCTATCATCGAAAGCTTCGTCAACCATGCTCCTGGAGTCTTCTCTGGGACATTTTCAGGTATTGCCAACAATTAATGTAGTGGATTTATTTATTAATTAATTAAAAAAAGGCATTTAACCTTCTACTTTCCTCTTGTTCCTGTAGGCACTTTGCACCCAAACTGTCAGGACAGCAGTGGGCGGCCACGACGTGACATCGGCACCATTTTGCAAATCTTGAATGACCTCTTGAGCGCCACACGCCACTACCAGGGCATGCCCGCCTCTCTCACACAGCTCCGCTACCAGACACAGTGCAGTGGTGCAGCATCTCCAGTGCCCTCGCCACCGCCTTCACCTCCAGCCACAGCCGAGCTCGCCAGCCTCTCCTCCAAAGCTACCTCTGTGCCGTCTGTGAGCCAGGCACCTCTCCACCCACTGGTGCAGTGCCAGAGCCAGGTCCGAATGTGCAAACCTCCTGGTGAGTAAAAGCACCTTAACATGCTACATGTTCCTTTTTTTTAAAAAAACAAAATGCACCCTTGTAGGATGATGCCTGCAATCAGCTGAAGAGAAATGGAGTGTGGCACTGTTGTTTCACTGTAATGAAACAGTGTGATACCTGAAGGGTACTGTAGAAAATAGAGAAGTAGTAAGGGACTAGAGTGAGGTGAAAAGACTGTACTGTCTAGGGATTCCACTGCCTTTCTCAGCAGGCTTGTTCTGTCAGGCATCAGTGGTTGCATTCTGGCAGGAGCAGCACATCAGGCTTTGTCTCTGTGTGCCGATGGTGTTGGCTTTCCTCTACAAGAGAATGAACGTGGGAGGGTGGGTGCAGGAGATAGTCAGCTAAGATAGGTTTCACAGGCGTGTGGCAGGTAGAAAGAAAGAGCTGAGCTTTTGGATGAAGAAATGGTCGACGTTAATGCTAGCCCATTTTATTAACACTGTGCAGAATGAATACCATTATCAGAGGAATACTGTGATTTAGCAAAAAAAAATTCTTTAGAAGGAGAGTCCTCCCTTCCTCTAAGATAATTCATATCTTATCTGTGTGCGCTCTGTGCACTCACCCCCTGCTTCCATCATCAGCCTTTCTTTGTTCCACTCCCACATTTCCAGTCAATGGGCCTTCCTACTGTTTCCACTCTGGCAGGCCAGCACTTGGGCTCCATCTGTAAAAACCATCCAGGCACTGCGAGCCAGGCCTCCTCAATGACTCCTTGTTTTTCTTTTGGCCTTTAAATAGAGAGATTTATACAAGAAACATGAGCTCTGAGAGAATGCTCATTGTCTTCAGAGGTCTGCAGGAGGGGGGAAATGTACCAAGAGCCCATTCATAAAAATCATTTATATCCGGGCAGCAAATGCCTACCAACTATTTGGCACTTCCTGTATGCTTCAGGACAGGGCTGCCCTCTGTCTGTCTGTCTGACTTCTGTCATCTTTGTCTGATTTGGGGAGGCAACGGATGTGGGTGATCTTTTAACACTTCTTGACCAGCAGGCTTTACAACCTTTAGAGTCTACACAGGTGTGCTTCTACTAGCTTATAGAAACGGCCAAATAAGACTTTGTTCCATGGCTTTTGGGTAAATCTTGTTCCTGGAAACGTCACATACTTGTGTCCATAAAGCTTCCACTTCTTTGGTCTGTGTGTTTCAATAAAGAAAGCAACAGATACCCACGCCCTTCCCTTGAGCTGAGATTCAATCTTTGGAGTATGCTCGGCGTGAAGGGGGTCATCGATGGGGGGTTAAACTAGACACTGAACCCCAGGAGGGGGAAGGTTACCCATGGAGAGGGCTTTTTTCGATTGGGAGCAGAAGTTCTGAGCTCAGTGGGTTCTTTGTGCTCCCAGCCCAGCATAGGCCTGCCCTTCTATTTCAACAGCATGTCTAAATAGCTCAACAGAACAACCGGCCAGTCCTATTCAAGTGGTACAGAAATAGAGGATGGAAAAAGTAATTGGGGGGGAAAACAGCTGAAGAAATGGAGTAAAAGGACAAAAGACAGAAAGGGGTAGTGAAAGCTAGAAGATTAACACAGGAATTTAGCCCCTATATTCCTTGGTTGCTAAATTCAACAGAGGGATTAAAAGGGGATCAGATTGGGTCCGAAGCTAGGTAGAGAGTACAGGGGGTTGGGGAAAGAATGCTTTCTTCTCCCCTCCCTGTCTGTCAGCTCAGGTTAGTTTAGTTTGGGTTTGGGAAAGCTGGGTGGAGTTGCGCTTTAGAGAAAAAGTGAGAGTGCAAAAGAAAGGGAAACTAGGGTGGGGACCACTCAAATTCCTCAAGTCACTCCTTTAATCCACCCAAAAGCAAATGCTGCAGTCTCCTGTGTACATTCTGCAGCACGTGAAATGTCACAATCTCTGCTCTCTTTGTCCTCGGCCTTCCCCTTGTTTAAACAGAGCTGTGGCTTCTTTCTCTCTGAGACTTCCTTGCCACTTTTGCAGGTCTCTTTCTGCTCAATCGAGTGCCCCAGGCCTCTTTCTCGGTCACTATGGAGTTCTGACCTACACACCACTCAATAATTCATTCCCTGGTGCAACTCTGCCGACGGTGAGTGTATAAGAAGCCCCTCAGGCCGCCTGTTTGCTGCTGTGAAGCCGTAACCGAGCTCAACTGTTGGGCAGGGCTGTATAGAACCGCTGTCTAATGCCCTTTATTGCTCCCCATATGCAAATAACAGTTATTTTAGATGCTGGCCCCCTGTGGGGCTGTTGATGGCATCGCATCCAAGAGGGGATGAGGGGCTGCCTGCTTCCCTGGTTACAGCTCCAGATGGCGGATCACAATGGCTGTCCTCTCCGATGTAGCCAGTCTGAGCTTGTGTTCGCCCTGAGGCGGAGCTGGCTAGTCTCCCAGCTCTCTAGGAACATGCTGCAGCTGGAACATGGAACAACAGCACCCTCTGATTTCAGAGCACAGCTGGGCACAGCCATTAATAGGATGTGTGGATGTGCCTCATCTATAGGATTTTGTATTTGTTGGCAAGAAACAAAGCTACCAATTCCCATTTGAGTAGCCTTGGTTTTGTTTCTGAAAGGCATAGAGAGATCACAAGTATGGATCCTGGTGATGTAGTCATCCACAGAAAATAATTGGGCCTGTTCTCTGCTTGGGATTCTTCTGTTCCCTGATCATCACACTCGCCAATCTATCAGCTCCTGTAAATGGAAGAGGGCAGTTAACACTTTCTCATGGTGCATTCAGTTGTTTTAATGTTGCATGAACCACAGTTTGAAAAGATTTTAGTGGCTGGTGTCGTACAAGAGTGAAGGACTAGCTAGGGAGTTGACAGTTACGACACTGAATTAAGGGAAGTGGTTGTCATCGGATCATTTTGGATTTGGCGACAAGCTTGGTATGTTGCACCAGCACTGCTGAGAAATCTCCCTTGAGAACTGTAGCATTCATCCTTTGAGACTGTCCCATCCCCCCCGAACCTAAGAATACAAAAAATGACAACTGCTGTTAATGATGCTGATGACGGGCGCTAGTTCAGTGGAGCTGCTCAACTGTATGGACTACTTGACTAGGCAAGGCCCACTGCTGCCACTCGGGTCTTCTATAACTGATCAAATGCTGATAAGTAAGCCAGTTGCTTCGCTGTTTGAATATCTATCTCGTGTGTGTGTGTGTGTGTGTGTGCGCGTGCGCATGTGCTTCTTTTTTTTTTTTTTTCCCTGTCTGTGTGTCCTTGCGGTGTGTGTGTGTGTGTGTGTGTGTGTGTGTCACTTTCTCCTTC
>JAOBAM010000007.1:34311881-34323058 GCA_025212355.1 Notarius kessleri | reverse complement strand
CCCCCCCACCACAAACACACACAGTGCAGCTTTTACGTTAGAGAAAGCCTGTTGGCACCGCTCTGTCCACTGGACCGGATCTAGAGCCTCCTTTTTAGTGAGATTGGTTAACGGGCTGGTGACATCCGAATAATTAGGTATAAACCTACGATAATAGCCAACCACCCCCAGGAACTGTCTTACCCCCTTTTTAGTTTTGGGCCTTGGACAGGCCGCAATCGCTGCAGTCTTGTTAATTTGGGGACACATCTGCCCATGACCCAAGTGGAACCCCAGATACTGTACTTCCACCCACCCAATTGCACACTTCAAGTTAGCTGTGAGACCCGCACGCCTCAGCGACTTTAGAATGGCCCTCAGATGTTCCAGGTGCCATGGCCAATCATGCCTATAGATAACGATATTGTCAAGGTATGCGTCTGTGTAGGCAGCGTGAGGGCGTAGGATCTTGTCCATGAGCCGCTGGAATGTAGCGGGAGCTCCAAACAACCCAAAAGGAAGCACGACAAATTGGTGTAACCCAAACGGTGTGGAAAAGGCCGTTTTTTCTCGGGATAGGGGAGTCAAGGGGACCAGGACCAGGACCACTGGGCTGCTCCAGTCACTGTGGGACTACTCGATTATGTCCATCTCGAGCATGGCCTTCAGTTCGTACCGAACCACCTTTTTTGTGTGTTCCGGCAGGTGGTAAGGGAGGATGCGCACCACCACCCCCAGGGGCATCTCAGTGTGGTGTTCTATGAAGTAGGTGTGGTCGCATAGGAGCAAGAACACATCAGAAAATTCCTCCTGCAACTTGGCTCCCTCCGTGAGTTGGGCCGGTGAGAGGTGGTCTCCACAAGGGACCAGAGTGCTTTGAGATGTTACTTTTTTTACCTCTGGCCCCAGCTCCGCCTTCTCTGGAAATACCGACGCCAACGCCACAGGGATCCCCTCATTACAATATTTTAAGAGGTTTAAGTGGGAGATTTTTAAATGTCCTGCCCCTATCCGTTTGCCTCACCTCATAGTCGACGTCCCTGATTCGCCGTGTGACCTCAAAGGGCCTTTGCCACTTGGTGACTAATTTAGAGCTTGATGTGGGCAATAATACGAGTACTTTGTCTCCTGGCATGAACTCTCTAAGGCGCATGCCTCTGTCGTACAGCCGGATTTGACGTCCTTGTGCCTGCCGCAAATTCTCCTGGGTTAAGTGCATGAGAATGTGGAGTTTTGTGCGCAAGTCAAGAATGTACCGAATTTTGTTTTTGCTCGGCAAAAGGTCCCTCCTCCCAATTTTCTCGTAGCACATACAAAACGCCACGTGGCTTATGCCCATATAACAATTCAAATGGAGAAAACCCCGTCGAGGCTTGCAGGACCTCATACTGCAAATAACAGGGGCTCAAGCCACTTATCCCAATTACGTGCATCCTCAATTACAAGTTTCTGAATTATGTTTGTGAGTGTCTGATTAAACTGTTCCACTAAGCCATCTGTTTGTGGGTGATAGACGCTGGTGAGGATAGACTTAATTCCCAGTAACCCATACAATTCGCGCAGTGTGCGTGACATAAATGTAGTGCCTTGGTCTGTCAGGATTTATTTCGGAATCCTGACCCGGGAGATAATGCGGAAGAGTGCTTCCGCAATACTGCGTGCTGAGATATTGCGGAAAGGCACTGCTTCTGGATATTGCGTTACATAGTCCACCAGAACTAAAATAAAGTGGTATCCCTGTGCTGACCGATCTAATGGCCCGACAAGATCCATCCCAATTCACTCAAACGGGGTCTTGATTAAAGGGAGAGGGTGCAAAGGCGCTTTTGGAATGGCCGCAGGATTTACGAGTTGGCATTCGCGGCATGCCGCACACCACCGACGGACATCCCTGCAAATCCCTGACCAATAGAACTGGGCCATTATTCGGGCTAGTGTTTTATCCTGCCCTAAGTGTCCAGCCATGGGATTAAAGTGAGCTGCATGGAATACGAGTTCCCTATGGTTCTTTGGGATTAATAACTGAGTTATTTTTTCGCCAGTTTGAGTGTCCTGCGTCACTCAGTACAACCTATCCTTAATAATAGCAAAATAGGGGAAGGCCGGTGTCGTGCTCGGCTGGAAAATTTGACCATTGATTACTCTCACTTGGTCAAATGCATGATGCAGAGTCTCGTCTTGCAACTGTTCTAACGGGAAATCCTCAAGGGAATCCCCGAGAGTGGGAGGAGGGGTGGGCTGCTCCTCACTCCTCATGTCACCTTGATGTGGAACTGATGTAGACGGCTCTGTGACAGCTTCTCCAGCCAATGCCAGACCGGGATCTTCCCGTGGCGTATTAATGCAGGACCCACCACTTATTATGTGCTCCATTAGTTCTTTAAACCAAGGCCAATCAGTCCCCAAAATCAGCGAGTGGGTGAGACGAGAATTAACCGCTGCCTTTACTCTATGCTTTTTCCCCAAAATAAAATGTGGACGGACACTAAAGGGTAGTTGTGAACACCCCCGTGCACACACAACACCTTCACCACCTTCACCTGGTGCAACATGCCTCACCTTGCACCAGACTTTGGTGGATTGAGGTCTGGTTACAGCCAGAATCCACCAAGGCGTGATAGATATCCTCTTGTACACTTACCGGTATGCGATACGCTCCGGCCCAATCAAGGGTGGTTTCTGGTGCATTGGGGATCTGGAGCACCACTCCCACCTCCATCGTGGAGCACTAACTTTGAAGATGTCCCAGTTCCCCATAGCGCCAGTATACCGGCCCAGGCTCTCCCTCTGCACCGATGGTATGGACATCACTCACCTGAGGGGGAGAAGACACAGACACGGAAGGGGAAAACGGGAGGACACCATGGGTGCATCAGGGGGCTGGGGTGGAGCTGGCCCCTGCCTCCACGGTGGGGGAACAGGGTGAGGATGGGAAGCAGAGGGAGAGGGAGAGAGAGACAGAAAAGAGGAGAAGAGGAAACATGTCTTCCTGCCATCTGAACTGCCGCCATGTGGTCCTCTGCCAGCTCAATGGCTTGTTCCAGTGACGCCGAGCGATGACACTGGACCCACTCCACTGTTCCTTATGGAAATCGCATGATGAACTGCTCCAGTGTCACCAGGTCGATAATTTCCTTGGCGTTGCGGTCATCCGCCCTCAGCCACCACCGGCAGGCATCCCGGAGCTGTTAGCCAAATGCAAACGGCCGGCCGACCTCCTCCAACTTCAGCGCCTGGAAGCGCTGACACTGTTGTTCTGGGGATCGGCTGACACACTGTAGAATGGCTTGGTTCAAGTCGGTGTAGATGAGTTGGCTGTCCATGGGGAGCTGCAGTGCAGCAAGCTGTGCCTTGCCAGTCAGCAGCGGAAGTAGGCACGCTGCACACTGCTCGACCGGCCACCCCTACACTTCAGCTGCTTGCTCAAAGAGCATGAGGAAGGCTTCTGGATCGTCATGCAGACCCATCTTCATTAGGGTGAGGTGGGGAGGGTCCGCGGCAGTAGTCGAGGACCCCACCAATGTGAGCAGGTGTCGGAATGCCTGGCGGTCTTCTTTCTGGGCCAGCATCAAGGCCTCAAAGCGTTGTTCTTCTTCCTTCCGAAGGGCGATCAGCACTTGATGCTGGTTCTGTTGGGCTGTGGTGAGGGCATGAATGAGGCCCTTGAACGGCGAGGACTCCATGGATGGGCTCCCTTCTATACGCCCAGCTTTCGACACCACTGTGATAATTCCCTGACATGGGTGGAGTATAGAAGTATGGCAGGTGGGGGCGAGTGTTCAACAATCATTTATTGTTATAGCTTTTCAGCTTACTTGCTAAACTAGGACATGAACACACACACACACACACACAAGCGTACACCATCGTATTCTGGTCCCAACCAGCCCTCCTCTGCTCTCCTACTCCTCTTATGCTCCATCACTGCAAGAAACACCCCCCACACACACACACACACACCCCACACACATTAATTGACACCAGGTGTAATGACTTGGCCACTTACCTTCCCTGACCCTGCCCTCCATTCACAAACTGATGCTCGGCCACGCCCCTGCTGCCACAGTCACCTATTATTAAGATTCTCATCCTGTCCACTCCCATTGACTTTTTTCCTGTCCTGTCCCAGTTACATGATGAATAGTGAAATTGACTCCCATCCTGCAGGAATCCCACAGGAATCCCATTACCCACAGGGTTTTCAAATTAAATGTTAATCTCTCATCCCCAGCTATGAAAAGGCCTTCCAGTTAGTCTTCAAGACAGTCTCAGTCTTTAAGTCTAGTTTTAAAACCTATTTGTTTCATCATATTTTTGTGAAATTTTGTGAGTGTATTTGTGTGTGTGTGTGTGTTCTGTGAAATAGCTTTTCTCTTAAGTAAATGTGTAGATCTGTGGGTTCATGTGTGTGGAGTTGTGGTAAACTGGGATGATTTTATCACCCCCCCCCGATCACACATAATTGCTCAGGTTTGTTGAAGGTGGAATGGCAGAATGCTATATATCCTTGCGTGCCCTCATTCCTGTGTTACCTTCTCATCCTTTTTTTTCTTTTTTTTGGTTATGCTGTCATAGTTAGACATATGCTGTCATAATCAAACATACCCAATAATCCATTGTCTCTGTCTGTCAAGCTGTATGTGCACTCCTGCCCAACGTGATGCCTATGTCAGATTCTGACACACTTCTCCTGGTTTGTTCTTTCTTTTGGAGCTATCTGGACTTGTGACACACCTCACATAGTTGTGGATAATCTTAAGTGAAAATCATAGGGACTTGCAATACATATCTAAGATTAATTTTCCTTCTTCAATGGATAATATCACATGGATTTCTGAGACCTAAGAATCATAATGATTAAAGACTTGTATTAGCAATATGATTAGCCCAAATATTCTGTATACTTTCAGCACACTTAGTACAGTTTTTTAAAATTATATTTATGACTGTATCGTATAATGATTTATTATACTGTCCAGTGTTACCCAGAAGATGGTGGGTTCCCTTTTGAGCCTAGTTCCATTTCTTCTTCATATTGTCTCAGGGATTTTTTCATTTAGGATCTTAATTTAAATTTAGGTTTCTGTAAAGCTGTTTTGTAACAGTGTCAATTGCTTAAAGTTCTATACAAATAAAATTTAAATTATTTAAAATTTAAGGGGTTTTATGCAACAACCCTTGACTCTTTGTAGGATTTTTGCAACCTCCTGGCTACTATTGCAGAACCTTTACAACAGAACTACCACTGTCTCACGGAAGGCTCTGCCAGGCTGTAAATTATCAGGAATAATAATTGGAGATACATGCACATGCAGACTTTTATTTAAACTAAGTGAGACTCAAACAGGGTTTCTCTGGGTGTTCTGGTTTCCTCCCACAGTCCAAAAATAAAATAGGTCAACTGGCTACTCTAAATTGCCCACTGATGTGAAAGTGTGTGTGAATGGTTGTTCTTCTCGGTATTAGTTTTGCAAAAGATTGGCAACTTGCCCAGGGTGTACCCCACCTCTACCCTGAAATTACCTAGAATTAGCTTAGCGTAGCTGGCAGGAGATGAAACATCCTCCATAAGGCAGTGAGGCAGAGCAATCTCTTCCACATAGCTAAGTGGTGGTGCAGAACATGAGTGTGGAGTGATGGCCACCCCAAAACCAGCAGGGGTTGGGGGGGGGGGCTAAGTACAGAGCCAGAGATGGGATCAATGTCTTCCAGGAAGTCAGAGGAGGAAGCTACATCCTCCGCAAAGTCATAGGTGGGAGCCATGTCCTCCACAAAGCCAGAGGGGGGAGTGACGTCCTCCGCAAAGCAAGTGTGTGGAGCAACATCCTCTGCAAATCAAGATGGGGGAGCAGCATACACTCCAAAGTAGGGGAAATAAGCAATGTCCTCAATGGTGCAAGGGGGCCAAGTGATGTCCTCAGCGGACCAAAATCCTCAGCTGAGTAACAAGGTAGAGTGACATACTCAGTGAAGCAAGGAGGCAGAGTTATGTTCTCAGTGGAGCAGGAAGGTGGATTGGTGACCAAAGCAGAGCCAGGTGGCATAGTGATGTCCCAAGTAGAGCAGGGAGATGGAGTGATGCCCATGGTGAGGTCATGAACTATAATCAGAGTTCATGATTGCAGAGGGGTAGAGGGACATCTTTGGTGGAACAAGGAGGGGCACAAAGGATGGGAGATGGGTCCAGCCTGGTCAGGAGTCTCCTTTTCAAAAAATTTCCAAAGAGGGCGCATGGCTTTGAGCCATGCCAGTGTGGTGTTTATCCAATGTACCTTCCTCTGTTGCTCCCACAAATCAGCAGTTCCTCTCCAGGAGCCCCTGCGGGAACTCAAAAAAGTCTGCTGCATCCATAGAATTTTGTTTTGTTTCCTAATATCAGTGTAACAGTTTAAAGCTCTTGGGAAATGAGGAAATGGGAGACAGGCTTGACAACTCACAGTATATTTTATTTTTCTTTAACTTCACTTTTCAGTGACTTCACTCTGCTCTATGTATGCATGCATGTGCATGCACACAATGCTCAATTGCTCAGCTGTCCCTCTGGTTACTGGCTTCCATGACCACCTCAAACTTAAAGGGCTAAAGAATCAGACACCAATGAGTGAACCACGCATTGCCATCCTTCATGTGGTGGAGTCACTGGAGCATGGCATGGCCAGAAGAGAGAGTAAAAAGGGACCCAACAGGTAGTATCAGAGCATGAGGACTGCCATTTGATGGTAAAACACTCCTTCTCGATTGTCTCTTGCACTGAGAGTTTGCAGCTAATTTACAGCAAGGGGCGCTCCTCCCACTCTACCACTTGGTACAAAACAGCCCCCAATTCTGTCTCTGACACATCAGTCTGCAAAACAAAAGGGAGAGAAAAGTCAGGTGAATGCAACAGCATGTCCCCACACAAAACTGCTTTAACCTGGGCAAAAGCCCATTCACATGGCTCCATCCACTGAACTGGATCTGGTGCCCCCCTTTTGTGAGGTCAGTCAGCAGGCTGGTGGCATCCAAAAAATTAGGTACAAACCTTCTGTAATAGACAGCCAGCCCCAGGAACTGCCTCACTCCCTTTTTGGTCTTGGGTCTCGGGAAGGCCGCAATTGCTGCAGTCTTATCAATTTGAGGACACATCTGCCCATGACCCAAGTGAAAGCCCAGACAGCATACTTCCACCCACCCAATTGCACATTTCCTTGGGTTTTCTGTGAGTCCTGCACATCTCAACAATCTCAGGATAGCCCTCAGTTGTTGCAAATGCTGCTGTCCATCATAACTGTAAGCAGTGATCTCATCCAAATAGGCAGCGGCATATGCACTGTGTGGGCAGAGGATTCTGTCCACGAGTTGTTAAAATGTCTCTGGGGCTCCAAACAACCCAAATGGAAGGGTGACAAATCAGTATAAACCAAATGGAGTGGAAAAGGCCATTTTTTCACAGGATAATGGAGTCAAAGATATCTGCCAGTATCCCTTAGTCAAATCCAGTGTTGAATAAAATTGAGCCGCGCCTAACCGATCGAGCAGTTCATCAATGCAAGGGATAGGATATGCATCAATTTTACACACCACGTTGACCCTTCTAAAATGGTAAAATGGGCATGTTAACTTCCAGTACAAATTCTGATAGACAAGCCCCTGTATTATATCACCAGGACTGCCATTCTTGTGCCTGGAGCAAATGTCAGGTTTAGTTGAGTCAGTGTGTGGAGTTTTTCTCTCAGGTCAAGAACATACTGAATTTCACTTTTACTAGTAGAAGGTCCCTCCTCCCAATTTTCCCTAATGATGTGCAAGATGCCATGAGGCTTGTGACCATACAATATTTCAAAAGGGGAGAAACCTGTGGAGGCTTTTGTGACATCTCATACTGTAAATAAGAGGGGTTTGAGCCATCTGTCTCAATTTCTAGCATCGTCATGAACAAACTTACGAATCAGGTTTTAAGCATTTGATTACATTATTTGACCAGCCTGTCCATTCATGGATGTTAAGCACTCGTACGAATCAATTTAATCCCTAATAATTTGTACAGTTTGTGAAGTATGTGTGACATAAATGTTGTGCCTTGATCAGTCACAATCTCTTTTGGAAACCTGACTCAGGAGATAACACAGAAGAGTGCTCCAACAACACTGCATGCAGAAATGTTGCATAGAGGCACTGCTTTTGGATATCGCATTGCATAATCCACTAAAACAAACACAAAATGATACCCTCATGTACTAACTCCATTTCCAGGAAAGTTGGGATATTTTTAAAAATGTAATAAAAACTAAAATCTGTGATTTGTTAATTCACTTGAACCTTTATTTAACTGACAAAAGTACAAAGAAAATAATTCAATAGTTTTACTGACCAACTTAATTTTATTTTGTAAATATAAATGAAGTTAAAATTTTATGCCTGCACCACACTCAAAAAAAGTTGGGACAGAGGCAAAATAAGACTGAAAAGTTTATAGGATATTCAAGTAACACCATTTTAGACCTGGGACCTCCTCCCCAGATAATACTGCACTGGAATCCCCCTGTGTTTCACTGCAGCAGGACCCATCCACAAATAAATGCTTGGATAATATTTTAAACCCAGGCCAATTTGCCCCCAGGAATAGTGGATGGATGAGGTGAGGACTAACTGCCACCTCCACACTATGCTTTCCGCCCCTAAATTGAATAGTGATGGGCCTTAATTGATACTTTTGAACATCCCCATATGTACACCTCACCTTCACCAATTGTGCATTCCCCAGCATTGAATCAGGCTTTGATGAACTGTGGTCTGATGACAGCCTGAATCCACCAAGGCCTGATATGTACCCCCTTTAATACTTGCTGCCACTTGGTGCACTACTGCTAGATCAGGGGAAGCCTGAGGCACATCAGGAATGCAGATCAGAATCCCAGCCTCCTTAATAGGATGCTGATCTCAGAAATGCCTGGCTTTCGTGCCGCACCTGCATACCAGTCCGGGCTTTGTCCCAGCCTTAGTGAGCATGATTGGTTCCACCTGAGGAGAGGGAGAGAGGGAATTAGTGGCAGCATTGGCACAGAGGCGCAAGGGGGTGAGGGGAAAATGGGGAGGGACATGGGTTCAGGGACCGGGCTTTGGGTGAATTGGCTCCTGCTTCCATTGTGCAAGGATAGGGGCGGGGTGATGAGACACATAACAAATATGAGAAAGACAGAGAGAGAGAAGGAGCAGGGGCACCTGCTCCCAGAAACACCTCCAGATTGTCTTTCACCAGCCAGACTGCCTCCTCCAGTGGTGCTGCACAGTAGCACTGAACCCACTGGCTTCTCTGCATGAACACAAGAGACACACATAAATAAATTGCCAGTAATCACACACAGGTGAAACTCATCACATGTTATCTAACAGTTCTACCTGACTCCTTGTCACCCAGAGCTGATGCTCAATCATGCCCCCACTGCCACAAGCAAATTTTTATATAATGAGTCGAACATGGTTAAAATCCAGTTTCTACATTACTACAAAATTGAAAAATTGGAACAATTTTCAAATATCTTTGTTATCAAAAGGTGAACCGGAAGTATTTATCATCAGTATTTATAGTCAGAGTTGCAGCAGGTCAAAGAAGGAAATCTGTGTACCCAGGGTATTTATAGTATAAGGTGTGTGTGATGCATGCTTTAGAGGTAAATTTGCCGTTTTCACTAATATTCAATAATAGTGACTATCAATAAAATGCTAGCACAACGCAGAACAAGTAATAGTAGCATGGAGATTATGATTAGACGAGGACAACTGGAGTCGAAAAATCTAGGTTCACGTCAGGTGTCATCTGGCAGTTTTCAAATTTAATAGTGAATTTTAAAATTTTCTTTTTTTTCTGAGTTTCAGGACTCTAAAACAGTGTGTGTGTGTGTGTGTGTGTGTGTGTGTGTGTGTGTGTGTGTGTGATATCTCACCCAGTCTCAAGACAACCTTTGATGTTAACATCATCTCAGCCCATAGCTATAGTGAGGAATTAAGTTTATAGTGCACCCCTCTGTCAGTTCATGTATTCCAGGTTGACATACTCAAGTCTGAATTGGGCTTCCATTTGTATCAGGCCCATGATGTGATCTTCACCTGTATTAAATTCTCACTGCATCACACCCATGGTTGCCTCGATTGTTTCATGGTGATTACTGGTTTTGAGATCAGTTTCATCTTTCATTACTTTATGTTTCTTGTAGAGTTGAGATTGGTGGTTTTGTTTCAATATAATGGCTTCCTGGCTCTTCTAATAACAATGGACTGGAGAATAGTGACCAAATTGATACCAATCATGGAAAATGTCTTTTCATTCACCATGACTGCAGTGGCATCTCCCTACAATATGCACATGTGTGAATGCAAGCTGTCCTCAGAAGTATATGATTTTTACCTTTACTTTCTATGTAAAGTTACATTTGACTATGATGTCTAGGAAATCCAGAAGAACCTGTGCAGTTCACAGCTGCTCAAACAGTAGTGGTAAATTTCAACTTTTGGGAAAGAAAAAACAAACAAACAAAAAAAAACCCTGAATGCTCAATACAAAAGCCTTTACTTCATGAAGAGTGCCCTTGTCTGAGACCATACACTTTACATAGATTCTCTGAGTATGCAGGACCAAGATGTTCACCAGAAGTGGCTCATCACATGCTACATGATTCATTAAATAATTTTAATATCTATATTCTTAAAAAAACATAAATTCATATTTACATTTTTAACTAATATAACTAGTCTATAATGATTAAATGCATCTTGTGAATGATTATGCCAGCTAGCTAGTACAGTAATGTTAGCACAATTTATTACACTTCATCACTTGAAATGTGGCAGATGGTCAAGTGGTCTGTTTTTTTCTCTATTTTGCCATTAACTATTTCTGGCTATTATTGTAACCAGTGTCTAAATAATATGTAAATTTTGAATAACATTATTCAAATTACCATAACGTCATCAATCCAACTATCCATGTTGCTGTCACTGTAAGCTGCTGTCAGCAGGTAGCAGCAGGCACACAGTCACTATGACTTGCCACCATAGTCGTGACAGCGCTGCAAGATGGAGGAACACAAATCAATTGCCAGATTTGTCTATAGCGAGGAAGTAATTTTTACTGACTGCTATTAGACTCTATCTATCTATCTATCTATCTATCTATCTATCTATCTATCTATCTATCTATCTATCTATCTATCTATCTATCT
>JAOBAM010000007.1:33488603-33498926 GCA_025212355.1 Notarius kessleri | reverse complement strand
ACAAATTTTGGCGAGTTGATTTTCTGTTTGGCGACTTACTTTGGAAGGGAACTAGTCCGGCTGGCTGGCGAAAAAAATATATGCATTTCTAGGCCTATGGGGGTAATAAACAATAGCATCCCCTATTAATATTTATAGATGTTAAGATTGCTCATATTTGGTTACATCCATAAAACACACTTGTATCCAAATCCACACATACATGGTCACAGGATGATGACAAAATCTTTCACACTGGCTCTCTCAATCTAATTAAAAGGGGATTCTATATGTACAAACCTTAGACTATAAAGGATGACACTTTCTGCATGGAGGGGAGTCCAAGATCCCTCAACAAATGTGGACGGTTTAAAAACCAATGTTATGCAGAAAAATTTCTCCTAAACAAACATGGTACTAAAATAAATTTATACATGTGCCCCATATATTTAAGCTCAAAATATGACTCACTGTATGCTTATTTGCATAAAAGGTGCAAAAAATTCTGAAATTGACTATACAGTATAAGGAACTATGGTACACTGACTTTTACCCATAAACTATTTTAATCTTGTTAATGACAATCAGGTGCCATATGAAATCTATGCTCCATTATCCAGCACATACAATGGAAAGTGACAAACACAGTTTTACCCAACTCAGGGTGGCTGCTGTATGTGGCCTTCTAAGACAAAGTAATAAAGGTCTGAGCAATGACACGGACAGAGTGTGGTCTAAAAATACTTTAACAGTACCAACACAGGTGCAACATGGCAAGGCGTCCTCAGCTCAACTCCTCTAAACCCATTTCTGACATTAGACTTTCTTTTGAATTGAGGTGCGCGTGCTACAGCAGTGACGGCTTCCCACAGAGAACAGCCATGCTGAGCTCCTGACAAAGCGAATGTCAAAGCCAGTAAACTAGACTGAAGCGATGTTGCCTTTTTAACCAAACAACTGTCACAGACTTGTCAGCCAGAGTCAAGCCAAGGCAAGTGGCAATATACTAACTCTGGAGCAATGAACAGTAACAAAATACGACAAAAGATAGACTACAAATATTTTAATGGGAAACATTTTACTGATTATGATTGACAGCTGGTCTAGTATGCATAAATCTATGCAGTATAAAATTTGTTTTGAATGAAAAACAATTTAAAAAATAAGGAAATTTACTACTACATTACACCTAAGAAGAAGAGCACCATATTATAATCGGCAATCTTCTGCAGTTGGAAATATATACTGCTGCAATTGACTGACAATGCAGACTTTATAAAGACATTCTGGATTAACTGAGGTTATTCTTTAAAAATAAATACATACAGTAAAGTTCACCGTTTTATAATTACTGGTTCAGTATTTATTCAGCACACACAATGCAATACCGTCTCACCACATGTGACTATCTGTTTGTTATCTTGAGTTCAAATTAACCAATGCAATATAGGTGTGGATTTGTGGCAGCGGGGGCGTGACCAAGTGTCAGTTTGTGAATGGAGGACGGGGCCAGTGAAGGTGAGCGGCAAAGTCAGTACAGCTGTTGTCGATTAATGTTGTGTGTGTTTTGCAGTGAGGATAAAAGGTAGAAAAGGAGGGAGAGAGCAAAGAGAGAGGACCCTCCTGACCAGAGCACATGTGAGAGAGAGAGAGAAAAAATGAACAAGGAGTAGTAAAGCTGAAAAGCAAGCATGAACATTAAAGTCTGTCAACATCAGTCCCCACCTGCCACGCTTCAGTATTCCACCCACATCAGGAGCATACTCCAGTGGTGCCAAAAGCCGGGATACTGAAGGGAGCCACCCCATGGAGTCCTCCCCACTGAAAGACCTAATTCATGCTCTCACTGCCACTCAACAGAGCAAGCACCAAGCACTGATCGCCCCCCGGAAGAAGCAGGAACAATGATTCGAAGCCTTGCTGCTGGCCCAGCAGGAAGATCGCCAGACGTTCTGGCACCTGCTTGCATGAATGGGGTCCTTGACCGCCACCGCAGCAGACCCACCCTACATCACGCCAATGAAGATGGGGCCGCATGACGATCCAGAGGCGTACATCGTGCTCTTTGAGCAAGAGGCGCAGCTCGCCACACAACAGCTCCCCGCTGACAGTTGGCTTGTCTATGCCGACTTGAAGCGAGCCACCCTGCAGCGTGTTGGCCACTCCCCAGAACAACACAGTCCACACTTCTGCACGCTGACGTTGGAGGAAGTTGGCCGGCCGTTTGCGTTCAGCCAACAGCTTCGGGGTGCCTGCCAGCGGTGGCTGAAGACCGCAACACCAAGGGGATCATCAACCTGGTGACACTGGAGCAGTTCATCACCCGGCTTCCAGAAGAAACAGCAGAGTGGGGCCAGTGCCACTGCCCGGTGTCGCTGGATCAAGCAAATCAAGTTGGCGGAGGACCATTTTGCGGCAGTGCTGGCAAGGCAGACATTCCGCCTCTTCTCTTTTTCTCTCTCTTTCTCCTCCCTCCTCTCTTCCCTCTCCCCATCCCATTCCCCCACCACAGAGGCGGGGGCCGGCCCCTCTCCAGCTAGCTCGCCGCACCCGTGGTGTCCCCCCTCCCATATCGCCAGTGCAGAGGTGAAGCCTGGGCCGGTATGCTGGTGCTGCAGGGAACCCAGGCATCTCCAGGGCTAGCGCTCTGAGATGGAGGTGGAAGCTGTGGTCTGGATCCCCGACGTAACCCACGTCTCACTCACCCACCCACTGATTCTGGGAACCGATTGGCCAGGACTTAGAGTTTTAATGGAGCATGTAGTAATACGTCACTTGGGGATCCCAGTGCGGCATTGACTAGAGAGGCTGTCTCAGAGCCATCTATGTCAGCACCACGTCAGGGCGACATGAGGAGTGGGGAGCAGTTCACCCCTCCTCCCTCTCTCGGGGATTCCCTCAAGGATTTCCCATTAGAACAGATGCGAGATGAGACTGTGTCTCATGTATTTAACCAAGTGAGAGTAATCGATGGTCAACCCCTCCAGCCAAATGCAACACCCTCCTTCCTGTACTTCGCAATTATTAAAAGATAGGCTATATCGAATGATGCAGGACACTCAAACCGGCGAACAAATAGCCCAGTTGTTGATCCCAAAGAGCCCTAGGGAATCAGATGGCTGGACATTTAGGTCAGGATAAGACACTAGCCTGAATAATGGCCCGGTTCTATTGGCCAGGGATTCGCGGGGATGTCCGTCAGTGGTGTGTGGCATGCCACGAATGCCAACTAGTAAATCCAGCGGCTACCCCAAAAGCACCTTTGCGCCCTCTCCCTCTAATCGAGACCCCCTTTGAAAGAATTGGCATAGAGCTCATCGGGCCATTAAATTGGTCAGCACGGGAATATCACATTATTTTAGTCCTGGTGGACTGTGCAATGCAATATCCGGAAGCGATGCCTCACCACAATATTTCAGCATGCAGTATTGCTCTTCTGTGTTATCTCCTGAGTCGGGATTCCTAAAGAAATCCTGACTGACCAAGGCACTATGTTTATGTCACAAACACTTGGCGAGCTGTATGGGTTATTGGGAATTAAATCTATCTGCATAAGCATCTATCATCCACAAACAAATGGCTTAGTAGATCGGTTCAAACACTTAATTTAATTCATTAGTTTGTAAGTGAAAATGCACGTAATTGGGATAAATGGCTCGAGCCCCTGTTATTTGCAGTATGAGAGGTCCCACAATTCTCCACGGAATTTTCCCCATTCTAACTGTTATACGAGCGTAAGCTTCGTGGCATTTTGGACGTGCTGTGGAAAAATTGGGAGGAGGGACCTTCAACTAGTAAAAACGAAATTCAATACGTTCTGGATCTGTGTGCAAAGCTCCACACCCTCACACACTTAACCCAGGAGAGTTTACAGCAGGCAAAAGAAAGTCAAGCCCAGCTGTACAACAGGGGTGCGCGCCTTAGAGAGTTTACCCTAGGAGATAAAGTGCTCGTATTATTGCCCACTTCGAGCTCCAAATTAGTCACCAAATAGCAAGGGCCTTTTGAAGTCACACGGCAAATTGGGGACATCGACTATGAGGTGAAGCGACCAGATAAGGGCAGGGCACTACAAATACACTGCCTCATCCTGCTAAAACATTGGAATGAGGGGGTCCCTGTGGCATTGGCATCGGTAGTTCTGGAGAAGACGATGCTCAAAATAACCATAATTGAGGAGTCCCACAGTGACTGGAACAGCCCGTTGGCCCTGGTTCCCAAGACCGACAGGTCAGTCCACTTCTGTGTGGACTACAGAAAAAAGTCACTGCGATGTCTAAATTCAACACGTACCCAATGCCTCGCACTGAGGAGTTGCTCGATCAGTTAGGCGCTACTCGCTTTTATTAAACACTGGATTTGACAAATGGATATTGGCAGATCCCCTTGACTCCTCTGTCCCAAGAGAAAATGGCCTTTTCCACACCGTTCGGATTACACCAATTTGTCATGCTCCCTTTTGGGTTATTTGGGGTTCTCGCTACGTTCCAGCAGCTCATGGACAAGATCCTCCGCCTCCATGCTGCAACCTACCTCGATGACATTATTATATACAACAATGATTGGCCACGGCACCTAGAACACCTTAGGGCCATCCTAGAGTCGCTGAGGCATGCGGGTCTCACAGCTAACCTGAAAAAGTGTACGATTGGGCGGGTGGAAGTACGGTATCCGAGTTTCCACTTGGATCATGGGCAGGCGCGTCCCCAAACTGACAAGACAGCAGTGACTGCGGTCTGCCCGAGGCCCAAGACCAAAAAGGAGGGCGAGACAGTTCCTAGGGCTGGCTAGCTATTATCGCAGGTTCATACCTAATTATTCAGACGGCACCAGCCCACTGACTGATCTCACTAAAAAGGGAGCACTAGTCCAAACGGACTCTCACATGCGCACCATTAACGACTCACATCTATATAGGATTAAGGCGCAATCAGCACGCCTATATAAGGACTGTGAAAGCACACTCACTTTGCGAAGTATTGCATTGTTGACACATTACCGAGCCTTATTTTCCTGATGGTTTCTCCTGGTTTCCTGTTTCTCGTCTTTGATTCTGCTTTGCCTGTGATACTCCACCATTTGTGCCTCACCCAACAATTTGCTTGTTACATCGTTCTTAATTTATGCTCACCGATTTGGAGTTTGCCTGTTTGTTATTTTCTTAATAAAACTCTTCTGCACATACATCAGTCTCCAACCATCCCTGACATTTTTAAAGAAAAACAGAAATTAGAGGATGGTTTTTGAGATCTGCTGATACCCAAGGTTATGGCATCAGTAACAGGATCAGGAAAGGGAAAAAGTGGTATTATGCCATATTTACTTTATTTATTATAATGGCTGATTGATTTTTGCTGTGAAGATTCATGCTCTTCATGCTTATGATTTACTCTGAGGATAAACTCCTATTATCTCAGAGTTCCTCTATGAATTTTAACACATTATCCATAGCTTTTAACTTCTTCGGTCTTTGGACTTCTACCCATTATTAGCCCAGGGTTTGTTTTACGATGTTGCATCCAGCATATCTTCAAAAACAGATCTGGAACCTGTGCTGGTGATGAGGCATATAGTAGCTTCAATGTCAGCAAAGGACCGCAGGTCTTCAGGGGCTCAATCTAGATCACTGCATTTGACTACGCCTGCTAAGTGGCCCTACAAAGAGATAGCAGGACATTTCTACATGACTATCAGCCATGAAGATATTACAGAGTGACTGCTGAAACTAAATTTCTCGAGAATGCAGTGGGTAGTTGCATAGTCTGCCGGTTTTAAAGTCATATCACAAAGTAAAGGTTCGGTAAGGTCAAACATTCCCAGAAGCAGTGCATGGCCTCAGATATACAGTGAGTGGCCACTGAGAATGCTCATGGTTTATTCATGTGGGTCCTGAGGTCCAAAGACTCCCATGATCATGAGAACATTTGATGTGCTCATTAGATTTAAAAAGTCAGTTAATTTCCTTTGCCCTCTAACTCCAACTACACAGCTCTAATTTCCTTTTTGATGGGAAGCTGTAACCTTTGCAGGAGCCACTCAGGACTACAGAGCAGAAAAGCTGTTCTGGGATCAGACAGTCAAAAGTCATGCACTGTACATGTCAAATCTGACTTGCCTCAGCATAAAAACCATGATGGACAGCTAAAAAACAAGCAGCAAGCAGTTGTTCTAGTATATGAATGATGAGCACAAATTGAAGTAGTACAGGGGTTAGAGCATGGAAAAAAAAAAAATCCTAAATCACAGGGTCTCAGGCCTAATTAAGATTCTCACAATGCAAACTTCTAACTGACGAGCATAAGTACGATAATGTTATTCAGCTATTATTGATGTCCATTTGGTGGATGGAGGAATAAAAAGTGAGGGCGTGGAGGTCATAGTGTCTTAACAGTGCAGAATTTTAAAGTAATAATGTTCAATCACAGTAGGGCAAGTATTTTCTGTTCACTTTTATTGTACTGGCAGCAACAGAAAATCATAGTTTCTCACAAAACCTCAAATAAAAAAAATATATACTGTATAATTTTTTGTTTTGCTTAGCCAAAAAACAAAAAATCTAGAATAAAAATAAACCGTTAAATCAACTTTAGCAACCTTGTTGCACTTACACTATGGAATGTGCCATCAATAGATAATCATAGGATCAGTAGGTAATGTACACCAGCTGTACAGCAATACAAATACAGCTACACATATACTCCAATTTACCAGCTACCATATCCATGTGAATGTTGTAAAATAAATAAACAAATAAATAAATAAATTAGATCATTTATTGTTTAAAATATTTAAATTTTAAATGCACACCCATGTACTGATGGCCACACTACATAGTTTTGTGCTTTTTGTATCGACATCAACTAGGCTAGTTGTTCTCCGTGATATAAAGAGTGGTGAAGTCAACCATATTTATTTTACAACCCAAGACATTTCACCCACAAACTGACAAGAAAATCAGCAACAGTTTTTCATGGAATTGTCAATAAATCACTGAAATAAACACACACACACACACCAGCATATTTCAGAGATTTCCTGACAGTTCACAAAGTTCCTTATTTTTAAATTGGAAGAAACCATCAATGTGTGGTTTACCTTAATCAATCCAAATATGGAGAAAATCTTTCCTTTAAAACTCAACAAATATGCTAATTTTTGAACGGAAGGTATGGTAGTATTCAGAAGTACTCAATTTAAACATTTATACTTTTTTCATTTCACAAAATCATTAAAGGACGATGGTGAAATTGGTAAATTAATAATAAAGAAAAAGAAATAAATGCACTTAGGAATTTTGTTGCAGACAACACATTGAATCCAAACATCTTAAAATCAACTAAATGAACAAATACACAGAATAAATTCTATGAAATGATTGTGATTAATTATATTTGTTGATATGTCACCATATTTTCCCTTTTACCCCTCAGTATAATCCAAAATAAATTTATGAACATATAAAAGCTGGCAAAGGACAAGCAAGGTTATGCTTGATGAAACACATTATGGAAAAAATGTCCTACTGTAGAAAAGTAATTTTTATAAAAAAAATTACACAAAGTTTAATTCTTTATATATCTGAGGCACAGACAAATAAGTATTGAAAATCACAGGTGCAAACAAAATGACTAGCTTGCACAACAGGAAATGTGCATTTCAACTGAACCTTATGCTGATTAAACAGGAAAAAAAAAAAAAAAAAAAAACGTTGAGCTTGCTGCATTGTGTGGTTTTCCGAGGGTCACAGAGCCACTGCAGGTGAACAAGTTTAATCACATACTGCCAAGGTATAATACCACTGGGAACTAAGGTACATTTTACGACTACTAATGGCATTGATAATATTGTGCGCATGTAATGATTCAGCATCTCTATTTAAAAAGGATGACATTCGGAATGCATATCAGTGACTTGCACTGACTTCTTTTACCTTTTGTTTGACCTTGCTCAATTCAAACAACCCAATTCCAAGCCTTATATTAGTCTTTGCTGTCACGCTATTTGAGCCCATCTCAATTGGAGGCGTGCTGTGCTATAATAAGAACACTAACAAAAGTAACAAAAGTCCATATGCCAAGCTTTGCTCCAATTGTGCCACATGCCTCAAATGTTTGTTTGCTTCTTTTTTTATTCCTTAAAACATTTTCTGAAATGTTCATATGGGAACATTGTCCTTAAGCAATGTCCTCTTGATATAGCAGCCATTTTGGTAGCAGAAGCAGTTTAATGTAAAAAATATACTCATCAAAATCTTAAATCTATAACCTATATAAATATAGCATCCACAAAAAGACATGAGTAACAACAACCAGGTCCCATACCAGTTCACCTTATTGTTTGTTTGTTTTTTCGCGGTGATGGTGGTGTAGTGGCGTTTTAGGTCTGGCTTTGCATATTTTGCTAAAAAATGTCCACCCAGGATATACCCGCCAGTCATTTGGTGACAGACACTACCACGGCAGATGCCGCTTTATTATTTACAGAACAGGTAAGTCAGCCTGTGTGTGGTTTAGATGAGATCTGGTATAACCCAACAAGTTGACCCTTTCAGTAACAAACAAATTCATTATATTAATTGCACAAATACAAAAAAAAAAAAAGCAAACACTTCCAAGTAATTGTTCCTTGATATAGTAATTAGCAACTCATGACAACTTCAGATTGAACATGAGTTGGCTCTCTTCCTAGGCTTTGGCTCTCTGAAGTCCACGTCATCATGGGCACAAGGGCTGAAAGAGCAGGAGGAACAGAGCGTCTGAGAGAGCCTACGCATGCCGAGCCGGAACACACTGTTGGACAGACTGTAGATGACGCAGTTGCAGAAGCTATTGCTGATCGCTAACCAGGTGGTGATGAAAGACAAAGCAGGGCTGTCCAAGATGTGGGAGCTCTCCAGGAGAAAGTAAATGATGTAGGGAAGCCAAAGCATGTAGAATACACTTGTGATGCGAAAGAGCACCATGGCATAGCGCCTATCAGGGCCATGACCTGTATGGTGCCCCCCCTCACCAGCGTCCATCTCCTGGCTGGGAAAACGGGCCCTTCGCTCACTAATCTCCCGATTATGCTGCTGACAGATGCGGAAGATGTGAAAGTAGGTGAAGCAGACCACAAGGGCTGCTGGAGCATACAGCAGGCACACAACAAAACCAGTAAACAGAGCAGAGGTTGGCCAGAAATGAGCACACCATTCAAAGATGTCCCCATGGTATCCTGGCTTGCCCCAACCAAAGAAGGATGGCAGGAACACAACGCAAGAGTAGATCCAGATCAGGATAATGCAGCAGCGTAAACGGCAAGGCGTCACCAGCTGGTTGTACGAGAGGGGCTTAGTAATGGCTAGGTAGCGATCTACACTTATGCAGGCCAGGCAAGCCATGGAAACACTCTTCAACACTGAGATGATGTAGCTGAATACCTGGCATGTGAGGGGTTCTTGGACACCAGCTGGGTAGTGCAGCAAGGAGAAAGTGGGCACCAGGCAACTCAACCCCACCAGAAGGTCTGCGTAGGCCATAGTCTGGATAAAGTAGCTGGTGGTGTAGTGGTGCAGCAAAGGGGCACAATGAAACACAAAGATGACCGTCAAATTCCCAGCAATAATGAGCACAGTCAGCAGCACAATGAGAGCCGTCTCCAAGATGCAAGTCGCCATGCCCTCGTTCTGTCCCCAACCCAGAGGGCATGAGTGGTTCAGGGACACACTCGCACTATTTCCAAAACTACTGTTTTCAGTTAGCACAGGCTCAATCAGTCCTGACTGGTTCATTGTCCTGGTGCAGTGAAGTTCCTTGGGTCTTCACTCAACGCAGATGGACTGCACCCAAAACTCTGCTTGCCCTTTGTCTGTAATGTCCTTCAGCAAACATAACTCTACTGAATTTCATTTTTCATCTCACCTCGGTTTTGCACGTAGCCGGGTCTCAAAGAGATAAGCATTGGCAACAATCAAGATATCCGGCAAAAAAGGAGAATATATGGTAGGCGTTAGAAAAGACCATTATGTCAGTGCTGATTACTGGAAGAATTTATCACAGTTCTCAGAGCTCCCCCAACAAGCTGCAACATCAGCGTCTACTGATTTTCTTGACGGTCCTTGAAAGGTCAAAGGGTAACAGATTGTGATCAAGCTCATCACAGTTAGGGACCAGATATAAGGGTTTCCTACACACATGCCACAGGATTATTAGCAGATTAGTGGAGATATTTGACTTATACCTTTTCAAATAAATACCAGAAAATTTGGGGAAAGTAAAAATTTTAAACCTAATTTTGACAAATTCTGTGCACGCACAGGTAAACATCAGCTCGTGTAGTTTAAAGGCAATCAATCATTTTCTTTAG
>JAOBAM010000007.1:33125773-33139785 GCA_025212355.1 Notarius kessleri | reverse complement strand
CATTTCCTTATACAACTGCAGTAATTGTACCTGAGGCTACTATATATATTTTTTTAAAGCAAAGGGTCGTCACACACCAAATATTGACTTTGTTTCATTTATTATGGCTTACTGCTGTTTATAGTATTTTTTTTAATGTTGAAACATTCAATTTCATTATTTTTAAGCCATTTTTGGTCTATAGCATTTCTTTACATGTGCCAAAGATTTTTGCACAGTACTGTATATTTTACATTATATTATTGTTTTGCATTATTCAATTTAGCATTAATACTGTTGAAAACAATATTAATACTTTGTTAAAGCAATATAATATATTGCTCAGGAAATAAGTCTCTCATTGTTCACATTTAAGCATTCAATTTCCAGAGAAGTATATAACACTAACATAACACAAGTCTGGATTTTTTTTAATGAGTTAATTACAAATTTGATATAAACATGTAACATGACAATATATCCTTACACTATATATTTTATGTCTTATGTCATTTAATTTCTGGACTGCAGAATACACTTTGGCTCAGAGACAATGCATTTTAGATGTTTTTGCTAGTGATCAACTTTAAGTATGACTAGGATTTAATATACTTATTTACACAGTGTACATAGTGAAGCAGATTAATTTTCTGCTCCATGTCTTTATTATTTTTAAATTGCTTAAAAGTTAAATTGTGATGATATCTCTGATTATATATACTGATTTAGATTACTTTAAAAACGTATTACTTTTATGTACTGTATATTATAGTATATTCATATTTCTATTTACAAAGGATGACCACTTTCTCTGTAAGTTATAACTATATATAACTATAATCAATGAGAAATTACTTTCACATTGCAGCAATCATTGTGAGTTCTATGGTCTTTTATTAAAATATGCCTTTGTAAAACGAAATTAAACATATGTCAAGTAGCTGTCATGGTAACATGAATTTACGAACATTTCTATGTTGCACTTCTGCTTATTCTGAATAAGTATTTGATGTGATGTGGATACAAAATAAATACAAATTGGAAGATTAGTAAAGTATTTACCCTGAACTTTGAACTTTTACAAACTTTTGGACAGTTACTTACTTTTTGACTTAATTTGTGTGAATTAATTTGACACTGTCAACGAATTGAGGCAAAGCCAGAAACTGCAGTAGACTTTAGTGTTAATCCCATTTGAAGTGTCCCTTCACTCCTGATGGATTATGACTGCTACCCTTTCAGACTTTTGAAGAGGGAATGCAGAGATCAGTGTTGGCCAAGTGCCCACCTACACCAAAGGCAGCTGACATACTTAGGCTCTTTTTAGTTCCTCTTAGCTTCACCTACGATCTTTGATTCAATCATAAGCCCAGTAAACCATAGGACAATTTTCATTTGGTAGAATGAAAAAAAGTGAATTTTACCAAACATATTGTCAACTTAACATAAAACTCTACATCGTTACGCTCCTGAGTGATTCACACAGAATATAGGGTTTAAGGGTGATGTCACAGAAGAGTGTTTGAGGTGACTGAAGTGGAAAGTTTATCTCATGATACCAACGACACCTGGCACAGAGAGATTTTTTTAATTAGCAAATACAACCTGATGTTGTATCTGCAGCACCAGATAGTAAGAACATGAGGATGTTACTTTGACACCTTCCTATCACAGGATCAAATAAAGTGATATCCTTTTTTAACACATCTAATCAACAGTGGTGGAACTGATGATCTTGGCAAGCTGTCTGACCCCAGAGCCCCACGGCAGCCATTGCCAGCCAACTGTGCCCTGTGATCAGAGTTTCCTTTCACACAGCATAACTTTCAGAGAGCTCATGCCTCAAGTGATGCCTGGTGTAGTGTCTTGAAATATTAAAAAGAAAAAAAAACCTGAACACAAAAAATTAATTCAGCAGTTACATAGTAATTGGAAATAAATAAATCAGATGTGATGGTCACCGATAAATCACTGGAAAGAGAAATAGAGAGTTTACTGCAGGGATAAATGGGCTGTTGGTTGCCTTCCCTCAGGTATGAGGATACAGGCACTACAGATCTGTGAGGCTATATGTGTGTGTTTATGTGTCAGACATCTTGATCTCCACCAAAAAAATCATGAGACATGATGGATGACCTTCACTGAAGGCAATGAGGGGAGCAGTCCTGTAATTATGCAAACGAAGCAGACTTTGATGCAAAGTGCCCCAGACTGGACACAAATGTTCATGACTCGTGAAAGGGCATTACTCCCTGCAAGAAATAACACACATGAGCAGAGTGGATGAAAAGCAAGATAGGTGTAAGGAAGGGTGGGGGTAGATGCAGTGCAAAGAAACAAGTGAGGTTGCACAAGTGCCCTAATGAGAAGGGCCGACAACTCCCCACAGCACAATACATTATCATATTACCACATAATTAGTTTGTTTTTCCACTTGAAATGAGAAAGCGGGTCAACTGTGCATTCAGTGCTTGAGGCAGAGAAAGGGAAAGCCACCCTATATGCTCATCTCTTACAAACATTAACATCACACCACACACAGTTTCACAGTCATATCTGGGATAAATCCAGTTGTTCTTTAGGAGAAGAGAATAAATCTCCCCTCTTAATAGATGTCCTGAACAGTGTTCATAGCCCACCCAGTGTGGGTAAAAGCCAATTTGGAGAAATATATGGGATGAGACATAACAGATAATCACAAGCAATGTGGCTCAGTCTCAGAATCTTCACATCCATCAGGGGCTCATTTTAAAACCAACCTGCTTGGTAAAAGCTTCATGTTGAGCTGTGCAATGTATTATAGATGTTACAATGAATGACTGGAAGACCCAGATGCCAGACACCAACACAGTAGGTGAAATAAGCTGAACCAGATTTATTAGATGTTTGGTAGGTATTGAAGAGAGGGTAATGAAAGCAGACGGAGAGGAAAGTGTGTCTTGAATGGAAATTGAACCCAGATTGTCTTGCTGGGAATGCAGTGTTTAGTCACTGAACCAGTGGAGAGGCTGACAGGCAGTTTGGCAAGGCAGGGCTGAGAAGCAGGCAATGAAAGAAGATTGGCAAGATAGGATCAGCAGGCAACAGGTGGAAATGGATTTTGGTGGCATGGAGTGCTCCACTTGGGCTGAATGAGCTGGTGATGTGTAGAAGGAAAGCCGGTGTCTTTATACCATACGGGAATGATGATCAGGTGTGCTGCCATCAGTAAGTCCAGGAGATCAAAAGGGAACCCATTCTCACAATGCCATTACATAGAAACACAGACATGAGAGGGAATGGCAGAAGAGGAAAAGCACAGAGCAAAACATAGGAGGTATGGCTGGGAGCACGACAGTCCCCCACTCAATGGGAGCCTCCAGGCGATCCACCAGGCTTGCCTGGATCATCACGAATTAGGGAGGAGACTATAATATAGGCACAGGGAACCCAGGCGTGCTCTTCAGGACCATATACTTCCCAGTCCACAAGATATTGATAGCTTCAGCGACGCACATCTAGAAGTTGCCAGACAGTGTACGCTGGTTGGTTATTGACAGTCTGGGAGGGTGGAAGGGGATTGGATGGAGGGCACAGAGGGCTGCTGGATATAGGCTTGAGCTGAAAGACATGGAGAGTAAGGTAGACTTGCATGGACTTGGGCAGCTTCAGCTTGATGGCAGAGGGGTTAATAATATGTTCAATTTCATTTGGGCTAATGTAGTGGGGAGCAAGTTTTCTGGAGTCTGTTTTGAGAGGGATGTTGCTAGAGGAAAGCCAGACCTTCTGACCCAGTTAATAATTGGGTGCGGCTGTATGGTGGTGGTTGGCAATTTGTTAGTTGCTGACAGTGGATCAAAGCAGAACCCTGTGGGCCTCCCTCCAGACCTTGCCATATCACCAGAGGTGGGCTTGGATGTAGGGTACAGTGATGTCATCCTTGTGAGTGGGGAACAGTGAAGGCTGATAAGCCAGGGAGCATTCAAAGGGCGACAAAGCAGTGGAGGTGCAGGTCAGAGAATTGTGGGCATATTCTAGCCACAGGAGTTGAATGCTCCAAGAGTTTTGAGCAGACATGCAGTGGAGTGCGGCTTCCAGGTCTTGGTTTGGTCACTCTGTTTGGCCATTAATCTGGGGATGGAAGCTTTATGACAGACTCACGGTGGACCTGAAGGCTTGGTATAAAGACCTCCACACTTGGGAAATAAACTGATGACCACAGTTGGTTACAATGTCTGAGGGATTCCAAGGATTCAGAAAACATGTTGAACAAGGAGATCAGTGGTTTCACAGGCAGTAGCAAGTTTTGGAAGGTCTAGGAAGTGGACCATCTTGGAGAAGCAATCAATGATGGCAAGTACTATGGTGTTACCTTGTGAGAGGCAAGGGCGATGACAAAATGGAGTGCAATATGGGACCACAGGCAACTAGGTATGGGCAAGGGATGAAGAAACCCAGAGGGAGATCAGTGGGAAGTCTTATTGCAAGCACACACAGTGCATGCAGAGATGTATGCCTGAGTGTCAGAACATGCAGAAATGTTGTTTCATGAAGGACAGAGTATGACTGACTCATGGGTGGCAAGCAAACCAGGAAGTGCAGACCCATTGGAGGACCTGGGAGTGGACCAAGTTAAGTACAAACAGATGATTTGGGGGGCCTGTTACCTGGGTCTAGCTACTCCTATTAGGCTTCCTTAACTATCGCCTTGATCTCCCAAGTCATTGCAGGCACAATACAGAATGGTGGGGGATGGTATCAGGATTGGTTGGGGCCTCTTCAGAGGTGAACTGAAGAGAGAAAGCATCTGGTTTGACATTTTTGGTACCTGTCTGGTAAGGGTAAACTTAAAACATCTGAAGAATAGGGTTTAACGGACTTGACAGGGATTCATTCGCTTAGCTGATTGGATTTTTATGGTCAGTCCAAAAATAAAAGTTTGCTCAGCTCCCTCAAGCCAGTGTCTCCACTCCTTTAATGTGTTTCACTGCAAGTAATTCTTCTCCCCAACATAATAGTTGCATTCAGCAGGAGTTAGCTGGTGAGAAAAATAGGCATAAGGGTGAAGCTTTAGGTCTGGGATGGAGCACTGGGAAAGAATTGCTCCCTCCCCTGTGTCTGAGGCATCCACTTCCACAAAGAACTGGTGGGCAGGGTCAGGTTGAACCAAAAAGGGAGCTGAGGTGAACCCCTTTCTCTTCAGGTTGGCAAAAGTCTTTTCAGGTTGGCAAAAGTAAGATCTACCTCAGGGGGGTCCAGGTGAAAGGGGTTGAGGGAGAGGTGAGTTGAGAGAGGGGAACCACTACTCAGCTGTAGTCCCTATTGAAACACTGGTAAAAGTTGGCAAAGCCCAAGAATTGCTGAAGTTGTTTCAAGGTCATGGGTTTTGGCCACTCTGACACCACCTGGATCTTTTCAGGGTCTGCTCTCACTTGCCCACTCTCAATTATGTACCCCAGGAAGCTTACTGAAGGAACATGGAACTCACACTTTTCAGCCTTAATGAACAGTTTATTTTCCACGAGTCTCTGGAGTACCAGCCACACATGAAGGGTGTGTTCTTGAGGACTCTTGGAGAACATAATGAGACATAAGTCATCCAATTACACAAAGATAAAACAATTCAGGAAATATCTAAGGACATAATTAACTTGACCAAGAGGGGATGAAGAGGGCTGTGATATATCCACAGCTAGGGAATCATTAATGTAGGCTTCCATGGCCTCCCTCTGTGGAAGGAACAGATTATAGAACTGGCTGGTGGGTAGTGATGCTCCAGGGAGGAGCTCTATGGCACAATTATAAGGCCAATGCAGAGGAAGAGAGAGATAGACTGTTCTTGATTGAAAACCTCCCCAGATCATGATACTCAGCTGGAACAGAGGACAAGTTGGGGGATCAGAGATGGATGAGGAAGCTTGGATATCAACTGGAGGGAGAGCAGACGGCAAACAGGAAGTACTCCAATTGATTTTTCCCAGTTCACCAGTCAATGTGGGGGTTGCATTGCTGAAGCCACAGGTGATCAATCTCTAGAGGAGCATGAGGCAAAGAGATGAGATGAAATTTGAGTTGCTTATGGTGGATTCTGGAAAGGATAAGTAGCAGGGGTTCTGTGAGGTGTATGACTCAGGCAAGAAGGCATCTGAGTCATACACCTGGACTGAATCCATCCAGTGCATTAGCCTCCAGAGGATTCTCCAAAGGCTCATGGGAGATGTCCATTCAAAAGCTATCATCAAGAAAGGTCCCCTTGGCCCCAGAACCTACTGGGACTATTAGCAACAGGTACAGCTGGTTAAGGCATAGAGTGGCTTGGAGCTGCATTTTGGGTCAAGGGGTGTCGGGGAGAATAGTCTGGCTCACTTGAACCCTCGCTGCTCTGGGTGAGCCCAGTCTTTTGGCCGAGGGGTCAGGTGGCAAGGAAATGGCTGGTCTGGCTGCAGAACAAGTATTCATTCACTCTCATTCTCCAGAGGCGCTCGGCAGGAGATAGGCGGGCTCTACCCAACTGCATGGGTTCCTCCTCCAGGGCACTGGGAGTGACAGGGTGGGGAGTTGCTTGGATGAGTTGAAGGGAGTTGAAGGGAGAGATGGTGTGGAAGGGCAAGAGACAGCTGACAGAGGGGAATGACCTGTCTTCTCCCTACAGCACTCCCAGAGACAATTAGCGTCTCTCCCTTGAGTTGGATGATCAAACACTTTTTTCATCTCAGCAACATAGCTGGAGAGAGAAGAACATATTGTGGGTTTTCCCACACAGCAGTAGCTCGTGATAGTGCATTCTTTCTCAGCATATCTCCTCAAGATGTAAGCAATTTTGGACTTATCTGAGGAGTAAGCAATAGCTGAAGCTCGAGAAACAAGTAGTACTGCAATGGGAAGCCCACTTCCCCAGATCTCCAGACAAGGCTCTCTCACCTGGGGATTCGGGAATCGGTGCAGTCATGGGGTGGCAGGCTTGGCTGGACTGGCTTAGCTTCATGGACCTGCTCCACTTGGTTACCTAGCAATCCCTGGCTGATGACGGCTTGGATTCGTGTCTCCTGGGTCCATGGTGGCGAGATTGTTCTATTACAATGAATGACTGGAAGACCCAAACACACACAACAGGTAAAATAAGCTGAAGCAGACCTGTAGGCAGGGAAGAAGTAATGAAATCAGACTGAGGGAGAAGTATGCCTTTAACAGGAATCTATCCTGAATTGCCATGGTGGGAGTGCAGCGTTAGTCACTGAACCACTGGGGAGGTATGTCTTTTGAATGGGAATTGATCCTAGATGGCCTCAATGGGAGTGTGGCATTTAGTCAGTGAGCCAGCAGACATGCTGACCAGGGATGTGGTGAGGCAGGACTGAGAAGCAGGCGATGGGGGAAGCGTAGCATGATAGGATCAGCAGGTGGCAATGGATCATGGTGGCATTGAGTGTTCTACTTAGGCTGATGCAATGATCTGGTGATATGTAGAAGGAAATGCAGGGTCTTTTTAATGCACGAGAATGATGATCAGGAAACCTGGGACGACAAAAGGGACCCATGCGCATGATGCCATTACATACACACACATACACAAACTTACAAACAGACATGAGAGAATGACAGAAGAGGGAAAAACACAGGTGGTATGGCCAGGATCATGACAATAGATGTATGGTCGTTTTGTATATATTTGCATGACATGAATGTAACCTGGTTACCTCAAAAGTTAAACATGGGCTTTTTTCACAGTGTACTTGCACTTTGGTCACTAGTAACATGACAAAGAGTAAGTGTCAAGAATTTAAAAAAAAAAATCACTCATTTTATTTATCCAATATTTGTTTCACTGAGTGTCTTTTTGTTTATCTCTTGTAACCTTGAACATGCACAGTCATGTACCAAACACATCGACATTTCCACGAAGGACACAATATCTTCTTACAGTGTAGTGTATGATTAAAATACAATGCACACTTATTGCATATTTCATGAATAAGATTATTTATGTCAATGTGATTTCCCAACATCTTGTCTGTGTTTGCTTTACTCTTTAAAAAAACTTTGATCTTATCCATCTCAATAAGCTGAGAGGCACTAGCTGTGCACTAACCATCTTTCATCCCAGGCCTCAATAAAGAGACTGAAAAACTTCATCCAAGTCCAGTGCAGTAAGTGAGGTCTGTTGTGAATGGCCAGCCAATAGATTAGCTAGCAGCAAATGTGATCATGCATTCTTCTCTTGTGCACACTGAACCAGCAGCAGTAACTACACATTAGAGAGAATGATGGGAGTGGACTTGGCCACTGTCCTAGTTCATGCATCAGCGCAGACTGCCTAAAGAGGAGAGCAGACCTCTGTTTCTCTTTACTTTGTTTGGCTGAATAATTGGGGGAAGATGTATGAAGATTCATTTTGAAATCTGTTTGACTAGTAATGGAAATCACTTTTAAAATCATGAGTATGTGACATGATGTGACACCTATCAGTCGTCAGCCAGATGGGGACCACTTAGAAGCTACTTCTTTGATGTTTCAGATGGACCTATAATCTGCAATATTTAGTATTTATTGCAGAATGGAATAGCTTTAGTATCTCATCTGGAAAGGCGAAGATGAAAAACTCATTTGTAGCTGCAATTTTTTTTTTTGCAAGTAGGAGCCACATAAGGCTGAGATTAACTGGTTAAACAGGTGGAAGCAGGTTTGGCTTTAACGTTGGTGGAATGAAAACCTGAAACCACTCTGGCCCATTGCAGATAAATAGACCACCCCTGATTTAAAGATTAACAAAACCCCAAAAGTAACTCCTTTATACTGACAGATAATATCCATACAAGACATGTTCAAGTGTTCACTTGTTCATATTTATACCTGTATACTATGTAAATATTTTATTTTAAAAGAAAAACAATGTCCCTGGGCAATGACATCTTACTCTCTCTGAGGTTAAAATATTGCACTCTGAGTCCAAATTATGTGAGAGAATTTGAGATTGTGACATCACTTACATGACTTACCGAGGCAAGTGGATCTAGTGAATACATTACTTCGAAATTGTTGTAAACAACTCTGAAGTTGCCTGAGTGTCAAGCGTTTGGGTGTAAAAATAAGCCCAACTATCGAAGCAGTGAACACACACACACACACCTTTGGGAGGCTTTTGCTATCTATAAACACTCCATCGCTGGCTACTACCGTGCTGGGTAGCACAGTGGTGTAGTGGCTAGCATTGTTGCCTCACAGCAAGATGGTTCTGGGTTCGAGCCCAGTGGCCAACAGGGGCCTTTCTGTGTGGAGTTTGCATGTTCTCCCCATGTCTGCGTGGGTTTCCTCTGGGTGCTCCAGTTTCCCTGACAGTTCAAAGACATGCGGTTAGGTTAACATAGGGCAGTCATGGCCTGAGGTTGGGCTGAAGTGCCCTTGAGCAAGGGCACCTAACCCACAACTACTACCTGGGCGCTGTAGCATAGCTGCCCACTGTTCTGGATATGTGTGTGTGCTCATTGCTCACTTGTGTGTGCATGTGTGTGTTCACTGCTTCAGATGGGTTAAATGCAGAGGTCAATTTCATTGTGTGCTTAAGTCTGCTTGAGTGTATGTGTGACAAATACAGGCTTCTTGGCTTCTACTCAATGCTCTTTTTCTAAATTAAAAATTTCCTTGTATTTATATGTGACGTGCTTTTGTTTGTTTTTATTCACTGAGAAAAGCAACATTTTTAGATGGCAAGAACAACATTGCTACGACAACAGGATTGTTTACTCGTATCTGTGTCAGTACTGCATATGCGTTATCTAGCTGAGTGAGATTTAAACTTCACAAAAGTGAAGTCTGTTGATTCGTGGATTTTGTTGTCAGTAAAAATCATTTGGTTACAGAAAAACTCTGATGAGATTTTTAGAATTAGAAGATTTATTTGTCATATACACATTATGCACATCTAGATTCTTTCTCTGCTTTTAACCCATTTGAAGCAGTGAAAACACACTCTCACATGCTCTCACACACACAGACACACAGAGAGAGAGAGAGAAGTGGCATCCGGGATTTTTTTTTTTTTTAATTAGAAGCCTTTATTTGATGATTCTGTGTAACAAAGGTAAACGGCGTACTAGTGAACCGATTATGTCATAGGAGGAAAACCAGTTTCAGTGCAAATGGCTGCGGCCAGCACAGCCGATTTTGAGCAATATCATGACTTGTAAAATGGACAAATTGTTTTAATAAAGTTTTATTTTTAATTTAAACATGCAGAGGGCACATCAGAACACTTGCTGTGAGCAGAAAACAGTGTTTATTTTTGGGATCGTTTGACTTTAAGAATCATGGACCTTAGTTACAAATGCATGAAAATGGCAATCGAAAAAAACCCCAAAAACCTCAAGACAAACAGGAAGAAGTAAGTAGTTGTAACAGGTGCTAATACCGATGAGATGAAAATACTAAGGTAGTGCTGCCAACGATGCATTTGTAACATGGACAGTAAAAGATAATTCTAGATTCTGCCTAATTATAGATGTAAAAACAATAAATTCTATATAATTGCAGAGATGCATATTTGCATATTACACAATGTAATAACTGTAATTCATTAGTGGACACATGCCCACTGTAATTTTGACTCCCATGACCACCCGCATCTAGTACACCTGATTTTGAGCCGACTGGCTTCCCACTTTTCATAATTTTGGTTTTCAGGACTTGTTAATCTTATGCCTTCTTGTAAATGATTCCATCTGTCCCACTTTATGTCAACTCTTTATATATAAGCCCTTTGTTTTATGGTTGCTTCTTGTCTAGTTGGGTGTGTTTCTGCAGCAGTTTTAGATTGTGTTTTTGTGCTTTCTGTTGGCTCCTTTCTCTCCTTTTCTTTGCTCATAACATCTCATGTTTTCTGTTTCTTTACTTTACTCTATCTACTCAGTTTCTGATTATGATTTTTTTTTTTTTTTGCTATGCATAAAGCGGCTAGAGATAATGAGATGAGATGTCTATGGACAGTGGTGTAGTGGTAAGCACTGTCACCTCACAGCAAGAAGGTTCTGGGTTTGAGCCCAGTGGCTGATGGGGCCTTTTTGTGTGGAGTTTGCATGCTCTCCCCATGTCTGTGTGGGTTTCCTTCGGGTGCTCTGGTTTCCCCCACAGTCCAAAGACATGTAGGTTAGGCTAATTGGTGACTCTAAATTGTCCACAGGTGTGAGTGTGAATGGTTGTTTGTCTCAATGTGTTGGCCCTGCGATGACCTGGCGACTTGTCCAGGGTGTACCCTGCCTCTTGCCTATAGTCAGCTGGGATTGGCTCCAGCTTGCCCGCGACCCTGCACAGGACGAGCGGTTATGGATAATGGAATGTCTATGGATCTTAAAAACATCTGAATAAAACTCTCCTTCTTATATGTTTGTTCATAGGACAAGACTAATAAAACCTTTGTGTTGCCAAAGTCTGTCTAGTAGCTACCTATACCACCCACCCCATTCACACATATTCATCCTGCCTTATTTGCATGTTAATTTCTGTATCAGGAAACCTGGTTGCAGCAGTAGTTTGGGTGAGTCTTTGCTGGGTGGCACTCACAAAAGCGAAAGCAGCATGGCTTGCTTCCAGTGATCTGGCTGCTTCCCAGTTGGTGCTTAATCACAGTCTGGGGTCAGAGCTGGAGCCCTTGCCTTTTACAGCCAGCTGAAATCAGAAAGGCCTGAGTAGGTCAGGAGAGTGGAGCTGGCTGCTATGAGCTCAGAGTAGTTGCCTGATCATGCCAGGCAGGTGTACAGTCTTGATCTGGAGACAAGGGAAAATAGAGAGGACGTGCTACCCAGAAAATGCAGTGGGGGGACCATGCCAAGACCATTAGCATATTGCCAAAAGTGGACCTGCCAAAGCTGGATGACCCTAGTCCCCTCTGTCTCTCTCCAGACATGTGGTCTTTCCATAACCAAGATGCCAATATGGCCCGTGTTTGGGTGTATACGTGTATTTGAATGTGAATGTAGCCAAGGCTATTTGTGCATGTGAAGGGAAACTGATATGAAATAGAGAAAGATATAAAAGCAGATTTGTCCTAGAACATGTACAATTAGCATCATCCAAAATTATGAGACTGAGTAAATCATACAGCAATTATACTTCATATTATTCATACAAAATGTCAATATTTCAGTATGTAAGGTATTTGGGGGAATCAACTTTATTTAGAAAATAAATGTATTTAAATTAGTGTCTGAAATATTTAACTGGTATTTAAATGGAGTGTGAATGTAGCTAAAAGGTAAGATAAGCATATCTTCTTCTTCTAGCTGCTTCCGTTAGGAGGTCGCTACAGTGGATTTCTTCCACAAAGGTTTTTAAACTGGATGCTCTTCCTGATGCAACCCTCCCCAATCTATCCGGGCTTGGGACCGGCATTAAGTATACACTGGCTTGTGCAGCCCAGCTTGTGGCTGGGTATTTTACTTAATTTGCATATTTTTGAACTGTGGGGTAAACTGGAGCACCCAGAGGAAACCCACGCAAACATGGGGAGAACACAAAGAAAGGCCCTGTTGGAACCTTCCTGGAACCTTCTTGGTGTTAGGCAACAGTATGAAACAATGCACCACCATGCCGCCAAGATACGCATAAATAAACTGGAGCACCCAGAGGAAACCCACGCAAACATGGGGAGAACACACAGAAAGGCCCTGTTGGAACCTTCCTGGAACCTTCTTGCTGTGAGGCAACAGTGTGAAACAATGCACCACCATGCCGCCAAGATACGCATATCTGACCCACTTTAATTACACACACACACACATATATATATACAGTACCAGGCAAAGGTTTGGATACACCTACTCATTTGAAGGTTTTTCTGTATTTTGACTACTGTCTTCAATAATACTGAAGTACTAACATATGGAACATATATGGAATTATGTGGTAAACACAAAAGTGTTTAAAAAAATAAATATGTTTGATATTTTAGCTTCTTCAAAGTAGCCACAGTTTATCTTGATGATGCTTTGCACACTACAGTATTGACATTATCTTAACCAGCTTCATGAGGTAGTCACCTGGAATGCTTTTCAATTAACAGGTGTGTCTCCTCAAAAGTTAATTAGTACTTCTTAATGCATTTGAGATTAAATGGTAAATAGTAAACAATAAAAAGACAGTAAATAGCCCAATTCCACAACTGTAGTAGTCATTATGTCAAAAAATGCTCAGCTAAGTAAAGAGAAATGACATCCATCATTACTTTAAAACATGAAGTGACTTAATTCATAAAAATAGAGAAAAATCATTGAAATAGAAAGTGTGTCCAAACTTTCGACTGGTACTGTATGTTTGCCTAAATTTCATATACTTGCTTTAAATGACATTCTTAAGCTTTTTCCAAATTAGATAAACAGATATGTTAAATAGCAAGAATAATCTGTATTTAAAAAAAATATTGAAAATATTTTGTAAAAGCTGTATAATTTCCACTGTTATTGCTAAAATGAAAATAATTGCCATTTCCCATGCTAACTATTCTGATGTTACAGTGTTCAGCTATATAGTGGAGTTTAGTTCACTTTTATAGCTACAGGAAGACACTGTGTTCACATGGGCAACGTGTTTTGAGGCATATATCTACATTTTAGGGTGTGTATTAAAGGCATAGGTTATGTGTGACTTACATTACTAGTTAGCTACATTAGCCTCATAGCTATAATGCGAAGAAGAAGAAGCCTTTATTTGTCACATGCACACTCAAGCACAGTGAAATTCGTCCCCTGCATTTAACCCATCACATGCACACATACAAGTGAGCAATGAGCACACAATGAGCATCCAGAGCAGTGGGCAGCTATGCTACAGTGCTCGGGGAGCAGTTGGGGGTTAGGTGCCTTGCTCAAGGGCACTTCAGCCCAAGGCTGTCCCATGTTAACCTAACCGCATGTCCTTGAACTGTGGGGGAAACTGGAGCACCCAGAGGAAACCCACGCAGACACAGGGAGAACATACGAACTCCACACAGAAAGGCCCCCGTTGGCCACTGGGCTTGAACCCAGAACCTTCTTGCTGTGAGGCGACAGTGCTAACCACTACACCAC
>JAOBAM010000007.1:32983158-32994197 GCA_025212355.1 Notarius kessleri | reverse complement strand
TCGCCGGCCACGGGGCTCGAACCCGGAACCTTCTTGCTGTGAGGCGACAGCGCTAACCACTACACCACCGTGCCGCCTATTCACGTTATGTTTTGAATATTATGAAATAATATTGAACAGTTTATCAGTATATGGCTACCAGGCACATTTTCATGTCAATTTCTCTGAATGAATTCATTAACAGCAGAACATCCTGCTTTCACACAGTGTCTTTCAATCTCTCTTGTCTATCTCTCCAGTTGTAGCTTATGTGTATATGTGTTCACCGTATCACAGCTCCTGATCTCTGAATACATGGCTGCTTTTCACTCTCCACTCATAGCCAGATCTCCATTCACTCTGTCAGAAACATACTTCACTGCTGCCGCAAGAGTTCAGGAAGAGCTCTGTTAGCAGGAAAAATAACTACAGAGTCTCTTTCTCTCTCGTTATCATGGATAACAAGTCAAGTCCACCAAGTTTCCTGGCCAGTTCACTTATTTCCTGTCTATAAATCTGAAAGCGCATTTAAAGAATTGGTTTGTATGGGTGGGGGATGGGGAAATGTAACGTACAGGATAACAGTAGTCTATATTGGTCACAGCAGCTGAGCCACAGAATGAAAGTGGGTGGAGACGTGACGAGCCCAAGTGACCAGAACATGCAGATTATGCTATTATGCTCCCGGGCTATCGTTAATTTTATTTGCCATTGCCAATATATGAACCCACTGGAGGGCTTGAAAGCTTGTTCCCGAATCATGACGCCTGCTAGACAGCGTATTATGTTATTACCAGTCTGTATGTGCGCACTTAATTTAGACTAGCTCGTCATACAATTATTTAGTAATTATCTGTAAATTTCTAGGTTAAAATAACTGGAATTTTGAGCCAGTTTTTTTTTAGCTCGCTGATTTTTATTTAATTCAGAGAGGTGTAAATCTTGACCACATTTAGAAAACTAATAGTGCAGTGATAATATGACGTGCAGTGATAAAAATATATATATATATATCATGTGACACTACCTCTCTGCATACTTCAGTCTTTTACATCAGGAATAGGAGTATATTTAAATTTGGTACTCAATATTAAAAAGCGTAAAAAACAATAAGAAGCGAAACAACATTAACACTCTTCCTGTTATTGATATAGCACCTAGGGAACTTATTCAACCTGTGACATTCCGAGGTGACTTTCTGTCATCACTTCGCTTGTGTTTCTGTGTCCTGCTGGAAACATGTAGGTGTTCTGGAGAGAGAGAGAGAGAGAGAGAGAGAGAGAGAGGTTTTGTGTGTGTGTGTGAGTGAGAGGGAGACATAGAGAGAGAGAGAGAGAGAGAGAGAGAGAGAGAGGTTTTATGTGTGTGTGTGTGTGTGTGTGTGTGAGGGAGACAGAGAGAGAAAGAGGGAGGGAGAGCAAGAGAGCGAGAAAGAAAGCTGTGCCCAGCACTGTAACAGCTGGCTGGCCAATATTAAATGCCGTCTGTCCTCCTGAGTCCTGCTCCGATCACCACTGTGATTAGTGGGCATCCGGTCTGTTCCTTAACCCTGGAGCTGGAGACGAGACCTCTCTGGACTTGCCCCAAGCAAAAAAGAAAGCTCCACCTTCTGGAAGACTGTGGCTCCTTTCCCTCACACCATGGAGAAGGCCTGGCAGAGGCTGATGGAGATGATTTTCTGTATTATAGTTAGCCTAAGAATCAGTGTGTTGATTGGTGAAGATTGTTGGCTGTTGGATGTTTGGGGGTGGGGTGGTGGTGTTGCGTAGCCACCCGGTAAGCTGATAAATATTTAAGAGTTTTTGGAGCCAAGGCATGGTAGCTACTCATCTGGGCTCCTTAATTAGGACGCATTCTGCTCTAGTGCCCTCTGCTTGCCGTGCCCAGGGAGGCGCGGGGTAGAGCGTGCTGCCCAGACCTTCATCAGAGAGAGAGAGAGAGAGAAAGAGAGAGAGAGAGGGGCGAGTGGCTGCCAGCATCTGCAGGGTGACATTAAACATCACCAGATGCTGTGCACATATTGTGGGATGAGGTGCTCAGCTCTTCACAGAAGGCCACTCTTTCTTTCATTCCTTTTTTATTTGCTGTAATCACAAAATCCGTTCAAACAAATGACAAGGAGCTGGAGTAAACAATTGAAAACAGGTAACTGAAATGAAAAACAGTAACAACAATGCTCTAGTGGCTTCCTCCAGCTGGCAGCACAGCTCTCTCTTTGTGACTGCCATATTCTTCTTTCCTTCTCTTCTTGTTATATGCACTCACTGGCCACTTTATTAGGTACTCCTTGCTAGTATTGGGTTGGACCCCCTTTTGCCTTCAGAACTGCCTTAATTCTTTGTGGCATAGATTCAACAAGGTGCTGGAAACATTCCTGAAAGATTTTGGTCCATATTCACATAATAGCATCACACGGTTGCTGCAGATTTGTCGGCTGCACATCCATGATGCGGCTCTCCCGTTCCACCACATCCCAAAGATGCCCTGTTGGATTGAGATCTGGTAACTGTGGAGGCCATTTGAGTACAGTGAGCTCTTGTCATGTTCAAGAAACCAGTTTGAGATTATTTGAGCTTTGTGACATGGTGCATTATCCTGCTGGAAGAAGCAATCAGAAGATGGCTACACTGAGGTCATAAAGAGATGGACATAGTCAGCAACAATACTCAGGTAGGCTGTGGCCTTTAAATGATGCTCAGTCGGTACTAAGCATTATATTGCCAAGAAACTGCCTCCACACCATTACACCACCACCAGCAGCCTGAACTGTTGATACAAGGCAGGATGGATCCATGCTTTCATGTTGTCTGTGCCAAGTTCTGACCCTACCATCTGAATGTTGCAGCAGAAATCGAGACTCATCAGACCAGGCAACATTTATCCAATCTTCTATTGTCCACTTTTGGTGAGCCCATGCAAATTGTAGCCTCAGTTTCCTGTTCTTAGCTGACAGGAGTGGCCCTTGGTGTGGTCTTCTGCTGCTGTAGCCCATCTGTTTCAAGGTTCAATGTGTTGTGTGTTCAGAGATGGTCTTCTGCATACCTTGATTGTAACGAGATGTTATTTGAGTTACTGTTGCCTTTCTTTCATCTCAAACCAATCTGACCATTCTCCTCTGACCTCGGGCATCAACAAGACATTTTCGCCGAGAGAACTGCCGTTCACTGGATATTTTCTCTTTTGCAGAACATTCTCTGTAAACCCTAGATATGATTGTGCGTGAAAAAAACAGTAGATCAGCAGTTTCTGAAAGACCAGCCCGTCTGGCACCAACAACCATGCCACGTTCAACATCACTTAAATCACATTTCTTCCCCATTCTGATGCTCGGTTTGAACTTCAGCAGGTCGTCTTAACCATGTCTACATGCCTAAATGCATTCAGTTGCTGCTACATGATTGGGTGATGAGATATTTGCGTTAAGGAGCAGTTGAACCGGTGTATCTAATAAAGTGGCCAGTGAGTGTAGGTCTTTGATTTCAGGAGCCGCTGATTATTTGGGTTTTCGCTGTAGTGTGTAGCCTTCTCAATCAGTGGCTATGGGGCTTTGTGATTAGACATCATGATTTGCTTCCTTTCTGCAAAATATATGAGGCAAAGCTGAAGCTCTGAATGTATAAATGTGCTCATGTGTTTGTTTATTGTTATTTAGTAACTGAACAGAGGGAGATGGTTAGCGAGTGGAAGGGAGCGGCTGGTTAATTGAGTTTAAATATGAATGCACTGATGATTAGTCTCATGTTAGTGTATCTTCCTTTCCTTTTGCTTCTCTTTCCGTCTGACTGGTTAAGACTGGCTTTGTCCAGTAGTGCTGGGCAATATGAAAATAAATGTTGTGATCATGTTAAAGCACTTTTTTTGTAAATTGTACAGTTCGTAATCACAACACTGACCAACTCTGATGATCTTACTGTAGCTGATTGGACGTTAACGTCTATATGTTATAACTTTTCATGTACGTTAATAAGAACATAAATGAAACCATAGTTTCCGAAATATCATGAAATGCATATACAATGAAAATTTCTTCAGGCGTCAAGTTATGATATTTTCTGCATCACCCACTCCTGATATCTCAGATTTAAAAATTATGAGCTCAGATTTTTTTAGAATGCATAACACAGATTCTTGTCTGTCTCTACCTCTCCTTGCTTTTGAACTTGGTCATCACTTCCCTGTATGGCAACAAAATTGTGAAAACTCTGTGTCAGCACCTCATAAATTACTACCCCTTTCTTATTGCCTTTAAATGCATAGCATCCCTGTATCTCAGCCTGCTGTGTTTCATAAATGATACAGTCGGGGGGCTTGCGTCCTGCCTGACCTCCATTATTTAGAAGCTTGTGGAATCCAGAGCCTCTTCCAGCAGCAGCAGACAAACAGTCAGAGGCAGCCGCCGTCACACTGTCGCACGCTAAATCAAGGCCCGTTGCTTGGACATGGCTCATAGCAGCCTGATTGGATGCTCATATAAATCTTCATTCCAAGTCAGCTGGGCTTCATCTTAGCCAAAACTGGTTGCCAGTTGCAGGGCTCCAGATCTCTTCTCCTGTAGGCTTCCTGCAAAAAAAAAAAAAAAGTGCTCATCTTTTTGCCATAGTGTGTGTCTGTGTGCCAGTCTGTGCGAGCGAGTGGGTGAGTCGTAGCCGATCAACGAGCTATGTGGCACTTGGGCAGTAAAGCTATGGAATGTGTAATTAAAAACAAGTGAGCACAAAGAGCCCAAGCGCTCTCTCTCTCTCTCTCTTTCTGTGTGTGTGAGAGAGAGAGAGAGAGAGAGAGGGGGCCAGGTTAAGCTTGCATTACAACTCATGAATCTTTCAAGCCACCCAGCCTACTCATCCAGCTCAAAAAGTGCACAAGACCAGAAAATGTATTTTTTCCTCTACTTTGAATCTTCCTTAAAATCTTTGCATGTACCCCCTCACTCTCACGCTCTTGATTTTTTTTAAAATACTACCCTGCAGAACAGAGATAGCACAGCAATTTAAGGACCTCTCGTAGGATCAGGGAGTACAGTAATGTAAAAATGTGCAAAAAAGTAAGGGAGGATGAGAAGGAAAAAAAAATAAATGTGAGTGGTAGCCTTCGAGGCATGCCCCTGACCTCTCTGTACCACTGTGGTTGTGTTTGCCGCCTCGATCACTGCAATAAGGAGGCTTCATGCACACTGAGCCCTGGGCCATAACGTCAGGAGCTAAGGACCTCTGCACCAGGAAATGCTTAAGGGATCTGCTCTTTCACACAACTAGTCTCCCACGGACTCCGGGAGACCGTTTTATCTCCAGTTGCTAGGATAACAACTTTAAGCTTCCAGCAGTCAGAAGGCCTGCAGGGCCTTTTTCTGCACAGACTGAAAGTATGCCACTTTTTTTTTGGGTTATTACAAAAATTATTTTGGAAGATCATCACTTATCGAATTTTACTTGTTTAACTGTTCCATAGTATACTGTGGGGGAGCACTTTATATGGCTCCTATTTCAACAAAAGCTGACTGTCCTGCACGCCTGTTTTGTCGCCAGGATTAATGAGACAAAGAAATCAAAGTTGCCGTGCAGAGCGAGGTATTAATGAAATGGTAAAATAGATAAATGAAAAGCACGAGGGCCTCCACCGCTCTGACTGACTGCTCCCTGCCAGGATTAAGTGGACTCCTCCTGTTCTTTTGTGCCTGTTTCCCAGCAGCACAATCGCAGCAGAGTCGCTGGCACAAGTGCCGCGCAAAAAGCCTCACCGCGGCCACTTTTGCTCTCCATTCTCTACATCTACGACGAGACATGCCGGCCTGTAATTACTGCGCCCATTCAGATGGGCCCCAGACGCCTCGACGACGTCAGTGCTAACAAAGCCCGAGAAATACTGCACACTTTAATGAGAGCACCGTGTTAAACTCTGCCTACACTCCTGTGCCTCGATTAAACCCACCTCCTGTGGCTGGAACACCACGCACTGGCCCTGTCTAACCCCATGCTCTGGGCAGCTCTTTCTGAGCATGGCCTACTTCACCGCTTGGTCAGTGGGTCGGCTGTCCTAGAATGAACCCTTCCACTCTGTAGCCCCTTATGTGTAATGATACTTAGAAGCTAATCGCTCTAAACTCTCCAATTACGCCGAAGCTGCTCCTTTATCAGGCAGCAAGATACGGGAGCTTGTCTTCTCTCGATCCTGCTTTAATCTAGTCCACAGTGAAAATGACGCACACAACTTGTGTGAATATGGCAGCTGCGGTGGATTTACAGTAGAGCACAGTACATCCCCCATTCTGCAAGCCTGTGGGCCAGGATGATTCTCTCTCAGGGAAAAAAGAGAAAGAGAACGAGAAAGAAGGAGAGGGAGAGAGGGAAGAGAGAGAACTAAAGGCTGCTGTGAGCCCACAGGGACTAGGGGTCATAGAGGAGCAGACGGGAGGAACACACGGTTTTGTGGGGGTGTTGTGTTCAGGAAGGGCAGCTGTAGTTGTCGGGGTGAGAGGGCAGAGCTGGGGAAAGATGAAGGATACGCCACAGGCTGACAGCCACACAGGAAGCACATCACAGTCAAACCACCCAGAAGAAAAAGCCCTTCTTCTTGTCTTCTCTCCCTCCCTCTGTATTGCTCCCAGCCCACGATGGGACCCTCTCGGGGAGGTCTCTGCACTGTATTCTCTGCTCTGGGCCACAAGGAAGCAGGGAGAGGAGATATAAAGAAGTCAAAATCACAGAAGCCGAAAGATACTCTTTTCAGTTCTTTTTGTTTCACGGTGTTTTAAATTTAGCCAAAAGTGCATTATGTTCAGGATTAAAATACATGGTGACTTTTTGTTTTTATGATTTTTTTTTTTTAATTTAACCTTGTTTAATGTTGAGGCTGCAGGCTTATTTTTGTCTTTTGTTCCACAGCCGCTACTACCAGCTTTGATTGTTTTAATGCCGTTTTAATTTAAGCTTATGATTTGGAACACCTGCACATCTGATCAGACATGCTCTTGCCACACTAGTAATTTACTGTGAACCATAAATATTTATGGGATCAAGTCGAGCGCTGTGAAAGGTGAAGCTTTCTCATCTTTGTTTCTGCAGCATGATTATAAGTATTTGCTTTTGTTATTTACTGCTACATGTTGATTGACTGCCATGCGGAATGCATTTGGGCAGACACGGATGTTTTAAGAATAGTCGCGTAGCACGGACAGGCCTTCCTGTATATCAAGAGTTCAGAATGCCACTGAGTATGACAGCAACCTTCTTCCTGCCCTCGTCTCGGCTCCCCTTTCAGCTTCAGCTAACACATTTGTTTGCAATTTATGAAGCCAGTGGGATAAATATGAAACCAAATGTGCATGCATGTATACATGTGTGGATGTGTGTGAGTTGAGGCCTGGTGGTAAAAGGGCTTCATTCAGGCTTTAAAAAACAAGTCGCCAGGGTCAGCAGCTAGGTTAAGCCTTCCCACCGCGAAGCAATCTAGGTCAGCGTGGCAGTGACAGAATGAGGCAGAAAGACTGTATGTCAAAGGAACAGGTGGCCCTCTCTGACACCATGCTCAGTTTAGAGCAAGCTAGGGGACTGGAGTTTATGACATAGCTGCTACAGAAGCTGCTATTTCATCTAGCAGCAGGTCAGCACAGTCTTTTTCCAGCTCTCATAGCCTTAAGCAACCCACAGAGATATTTAACTGGTTGGCCTGTAGCTCTTATATTTTGCTTTTAAGAGATCAAAGCATGTGTGTGTAGGGTGGGGGGTTCTGCAAGAAACACTCTCACAGGTTGAACTTGGCTTGTAGATAAACAGCAATCCGAGTCATGGAAAGGAGCATAGCCCACAGTGCAGAGTTGTAGTTGGCTGCACTCTTTAGACTGTGTAAAAGCTGACAGTCAGACTGGGACACTAGCCATGTTGGGTGCTGGCAATGGGTTTAAACAGCTAAGGGAGGAAGGGAGACAGAGGCTGAAGGTCCTGACTCTGAGAAGTTGTGGTGACGAGACCCAGACTCCACACTTCCTCTCGTGACACTGTTGGCTGAGCTCAGGTGTCCTATCAGTCAAAATAAACAAATAGCCCAGTCTATTTCTTATGCAAGAAATGCCTGTTTTTATTGCATAGATTATGTCTATTCCGATTATCCTGAAAATGAGGCGATAAGACTTTTAAGGCTGCACTATGCCCAAGTTCTGAGCATTGGCACTTGATACTGGTATAGTACTGGCATAGTTACAGAAACGTATATTGTCTTTTGGCAGCACGATGGTGTAGTGGTCTGCGTGGGTTTCCTCCGGGTGCTCCGGTTTCCCCCACAGTTCAAAGGCATGCAGTCAGGTTAACTGGCTACTCTAAATTGTCCGTAGGTGTGAATGTATGTGTGAATGGTTGAGAGGAGAAAACCTGTGTAATAATCCAGTAGAAGGCAACGTGAAACCACTAATATAATGTTCCCTAGAAGCTCTGATGGACGTCAGAGCCAGGCCTGCCATCAGGGAGAACACAAAAGAAGATGCTGTCCTCTGCAAGCTTCTCCTCTGCTGTGAAACATCACAGGCTGGATGGCAAAAGGCATGTTATGTCGCTCAACCTTACATGCGTTCCCCCATTAAAATATGCCGATGGATTGCACTGGAAAATTTGTCAAATCTGGTTTGATCCCTCTTCTCAATATGGGACACTGTATGGCCAAAAGATTGTGGGCACATGACCATCACACTCACGTGCACTTTTTGAACATTGCTGATATAGTACCCTTTGCTGTTATAATAACCTTTGCCCTTTCACCCATAAGGGCATTAGTGAAGTTGGGCATTAGCGAAGTTGGGCACTAGTGACGAGTGAAGAGTCCTGGCGCATGATCAGTGGTCCAATTCATCCCAAAGGTAATGAGTTGGGTTGAAGTCAGGGCTCTGTGCAAGTCAGTTAATTTTTTTCCACATCAAACTTAGCAACCTATGTTTTCATGGAGTTCATTTTGTGTACAGGGGCATTGTCATGCTGGAACAGGTCTGGACCGCTTAGTTCCATTGAAGTGAAATTGTAATACTACAGCATACAAAGTCATCCAATTGTGTGCTTCCAATTTTGTGGCAACAGTTTGGGAAAGAACCACATATGGTTATGATAGGCAGGTGTCCACAAATGCTTGGCCGTATACTGTAGTACATTTTTTAGTCTAATCACGTCTTTATTTGAAATGGTATGTATTTAAAACTTTACCTTTCTTTGGTTGTTTTAAGCAATTGGAATGCATTCCCAGGTGGTTCTACATAAACACTTCCTTCAACTTGTAAGCAACTGCTCATTAAGTTTTGAAGGCACATGGTGTGGTTTTCTCAGCTGTTCTTCCATCTGAAAAGAGATGCTTCTTAGAGAAGAGATGCTCCATTCACAAAGCCATGGGCCTGCAGTGCATAGACTGTGGAAAAATCAGTCAATAGGCTCTCATTAAACTTGTTTCCACTGAAGTGGGGTATTAAGACTGCTGTTACTTCTGACTGAAGTCTGGGATCCTGCATATTTTACGGACATTTTAATTTGGGGTCTGGTTTCCACATGCTAACAGGTATGGAAGAAAGAGATGGCTGTCAAGAAGAGATCTCATCTCATTATCTCTAGCCGCTTTATCCTGTTCTACAGGGTCGCAGGTAAGCTGGATCCTATCCCAGCTGACTATGGGCGAAAGGCAGGGTACACCCTGGACAAGTCACCAGGTCATCACAGGGCTGATACAAAACATGCTAAAGATATTTAAAGCTTCACCAACAACCCTGGAATGTGTTTATGAGTATGTGTGTTTTGCTCTCACCGGCTGTGCAGAACTCCACGACCTCACTCCACTCGGAGACGGCATAGTCTCTGTCACTCTGTTTGGAGGCTGTTTGGACAGCTACAGTGTACTCTGTGCGTGGGCTCAGAAACCAGTGGCCTCTCACTGTCATGGGCAGAGGCACTGCCTTTGCTACCAGCTTAGTGGGTACATCCTAGGGCATGCAGAGGACAGAAGAGGGCATTCATTAAATATTCAAAGCAATTAACCTTTCTCAACCTTATCAGAGCTTGTTTCGAATTCAGAGTGAACTCCCCTGAAATACATTATGACAGTTCCAAATGCTAATTTGTGGCTGGTTAACATAACACACATACAGCTCAGGAGATTTTATACATATCAAATAACATTATTCTGCACAATTACTATATGATGACGTCAGCATATTCATTGTTACGATTATCAATTTTTTCAGAAACATATTTTATTATATTTTTTGAAATTCTCTTGATATCCTGATAGCAATGAATACATCAAATGCTCTGAGAATAAAAAGAAAAACATATATATATATCCATCATCTGTGGTAGTTGTAGGGTTGTAAAAAGTATGTCCGGTCATTTCATTTGGTCCAAATGAAATGATTAGATAGCCTGCCTGTCTACTTGCCTACCTGCATGCGCTCTGCCTCATTGCATGTGACAGGAGTCTTCCACAAGGCTAGGCAGCCATATTGCAGACATATTGCTGAAGTTAGAGAGCTAGTCACACAAGAATGGCAGAGAAACATCAGCCAGAATTTCCAGTTACACCTCATGTTACACCTACGACAGCTTGTACTGCTAAACAAAGCCAGAAAAGAAAAACTGAAGTAGAAAAGGGTACAACAGAAAAGAGGTTGGATAAATGCTGCCTTCACATACTATCAGAATTATCGTAAATACAAGTTGCCAATTTGGAAGTTGCACATAAACACAACCTCAACTCAAATTCGAGTGGGAACTTTGAAAATAATTTTGATATGCGAGTTCCCAAGTTAGGATGAAAGTCAATATTACAACATGGTGGAGAAAAGGACAGCTTCAGTAATGGATGGTAAGTAATTGTTTATTTTTAGCAATTCAACTATTGCTAGCCATTGCTTGTGTGCATACTCTTATCTGTGTACACTTTTTTAGTTATGGCCAGCTTCTTTCCCAAACTGATAACCACATCATCAGTTTTTCCTCTGGCTAATCAGACACAAGGTACACCACCACTCTTGCCAGAGCAGTTGGGGGTTAGGCACCTTGCTCAAGGGCACTTGAGCCAGTCCTGCTGGTTCAGGGAAT
>JAOBAM010000007.1:32952698-32965158 GCA_025212355.1 Notarius kessleri | reverse complement strand
TGACCTGGCGACTTGTCCAGGGTGTACCCTGCCTTTCGCCTGTAGTCAGCTGGGATAGGCTCCAGCTTGCCTGCGACTCTGTCGAAGGATAAAGCGGCTAGAGATAATGAGATGAGAAAATTTTATATTTGTCATTAACTTCTTATTAACCTGTTTGATTGGTCATTAAAATGAATGAATTTAATCCAAACCTCAATAACTTTTAGAATTCTGTGGCTTCAATAAATGGACAAAATATTATTGTATATATTTTTAAAATGACCTAATATTTGAATTGGTGGCATAATTAATGTAAAATGCATCTGTATTGATGGGGTCTGTGGAAATTTATTTATTTAAAGGAGTCTCTGGCTGAAAAAACTTTGAAGACTCCTGGGCTAACATCAGTAATATAAATTCCAAATGAACAAAACAACAGATGATTAAGAAGTGATGTAATGGCTAGCATGGTATATTCACCAGGTCATCATTCATTATGTCCAAACAGCTGAGTCTCTGCCTGTCTTCAAACAAAGACTAAAGACCAACGTCTTCACAAAACACTTAAATTAGCACTTTCTTTTTTTAAGAAAAGAAACCCGTTTTCCGCTGATACTGTACTAAACTCCTCAACAGGGTTTTTTAGGCTGATGTGACTCTTTGTCCTTGATCTAGTAAACTAAGATGATGCGTTTTCAGCTTCTGTAAGTTGCTCTGGATAAGGGTGCTGTCTAAATAAATGTAAATTTTGGCAATTTTTATTGTAATATTATTCAAACCGGTTAGAGGTCTGCCACTCTCAACCACAACTGGTTAGCCTCCTTTATCAACCCTGCCGCCTTAAATCTCTCTTGGCCAACTGTGTTAAAGATCTAAACTGAAAATGGACTTTCATCATCCTGGAGCAAGACTAATCCCATTCAGCTTCCACTTTAATTTTCACTTCACTCTGAGTCAGCGAGCACCCGTTTTCCTTTAACCTGGTCTCTCTGCAGTGACTGCAGCTCTGTAACTCTGTGTAGAGCAGTACGTAGACAGATGCCTGAGGTGCTTTACACAAGAAGTAGACTTAAGAGGATTACAGAGCCACTCATTAATGTGATCAAATTCAGTGATTGATGGATAAGACCATGACGGACAACTGTCCGTGAGCTGCTTTGGACTAATACACTAATACGTTAATGCACTACTGCTATAGTTTGATGGACAGATCTCAGCCGTTCTGCACAGCTGAGAGTGACATTCTGCTTGGGGCTTTTGCCATTGGGAAAAAAAAAACAAAGTCAGATAACAGATGTTAGAATTGTACTGGAAATGGCAGAAACATGCCACTCTTAAAACAAGCAGAAAGCACTTAGCCACACTCGTCTCCCTTTTGCTTCCTGGTCCCTTCATTCCATGGCATTTATTCCCACGGAGAAAGTGGTTCCCAGATCGCAGAGGAGGAGCTGACGTCTAAGCACAGACAGCTGCCGAGCTGAGAGGAAGGAAAAGGAGAATAACAGCCAGGCCTGAGTTAACAAGGCGAGGGTTTGTGTGTATGTGTGTGTGTGTGTGTGTGAGGATGGCTTGTATTACTGTCATTCCCCTGCTCCATCCATGACCATGTCTAATAGCAAAACAGTGGCGGGCAAAACCACATCACTCTTGGCAGGCCGAGTGCATTGCAGGCGTTCTCCCAGCAAACGCTCCAACAGCACAAAGGAAAACACGTTCTCGCTCTTGCCACTGTGCAGGACGATCACTCACATGCATGAAACAAGATAAGGAGGAGCGCTGTGCCCTCTGAAGCACTTCACCCAGGTTGTGAAAGCTAAATATCACTTCTTATCCATTTTTTCCCAAATGAAGAAGGTCTGCTGCTCTTGGCTTTTGGCTGCCATTTGGACTAATGGTTGTGGAAGGTTATTATTGGGTGCGAATGAAATGGAGGGCTGGGCCCAATTACAGACGATGGTGCGGCATATTTGCTGATTTATTTGTGAAGTGGCAGACAGGGTAATGACTTTCCTGAAGCCCAGGGCCTCTGCATCGCTCTAATGATCTGAGCTCTTAGACAGCCCTGCGTCTCTTCACCACTTACCACAAGAAGAGTTTTGTAGAGTGGTCAACCACTGGACAACAGCACCCACACACAAAGACCAATTGAACCTCCCACATGTCCTAATCCTCTGCAAGAGCAAGTGGGAGTTGTGGCCCGGCAAGGAGGTGTTGGCCAAAAGGGAGGGAAAGTGTTGGGGAGCGAAGGTTCTGTCGTGGGTTGCAGGCCTGCTCTGCATTTCAAGTCATTTATGCCTCCTTTCACTGTTGCCGCTTTCTCCTTTCCAGCATAGCTGGGTAATGAGAGATCTGTAAAACTGCTGTTAGGAATTAAAATCCTTCCCATAAATGAGAAGCATATGTACACGCTTGTCTATAATAACAGCCCTGAATCACAATAACCCAGCAGCAGAGAGAAAGCGGTTTTCATATAATCACAGTAATACTATGAGTTTATCTTGGTTTTGGCAACAGATGTACTGTTGTACTTTGGTATTTTGGCTTTTCCAAAATAGATTTCAGTTTCAGTGGGTTTGGTCTTTTTTTTTTTTTTAAGCAAACAGCATATCCAAGCACCCTCCACCTCTAATTCATTTAGCTCTGAATGCTGAGATAGGGGTGAAAAGGAAGAAACAAAGAGAGTAAAGAAAAGTGAAGCAGCTCCTGATTATTACCATTTGAAGGATTAGACTGTTTTGTGTATGTGTTTATAAAACGCCATGCTCCATGAGGACTGTGGTTGAGAGCGAGAGCCACAGATGAGAAGAATGCAGAAACACAAAACACACTCCATTACTAGCACCTGCAGTACCATCTTCAACTGCCAGCCCTGGATACGTCTGTTAAAGAAGGATCACTGGTCTCAGGGAAAAAGAGAAACAGCCCAAGTGAACCGAAATGTGTGATTGCTTTATGTACAATGCTTCCATTGCTGTTGGTATTTCAGAGCATAACATGCAGTACAATATATGAATAACTGATGACTTTCTAATGTCTAACTTTAATGTTAAGTGAGCAGGGCTAATCGTGGGTAATCGTAATCACAAACGCTGATGGCATTTTCTGTCCTAACGGCTTTAATCAAAACTGTGCATTCTCTACTTCAGAGATTTCCTTGATATTGCTGATGAACCTGGTGATTGACAGCAAACTAGTATCTAAACGGAAATCTAGTGAGTGTTGTCTGCGATGGTAGCTCTGTGCTCGTACTTGTAGAGTTAAACTTATAGTTGTAGTCAGTCCTGTATTCGGGTATAGCAGGATAACTGGGAGTTTCGACAAGGCGGCTGTCAATTAAGTGCTTATTAGATTATTAGACCAGAAATTTTTTCTTAGGAAAGTCTGGTCTTTTTTTCCATTTTAAATTTATTTTAAACATTTATCATCATTATATTTTAAGGCTCCTGGACCTTTTAACATTCTATGACGTCATTGATCTAGTATGCAAGATTAATAAAGAACGTTAAGGAAGTTATGTTAATTTATCATTAGTTTGTTAAATGCATCTTTACTATTTAATATTTTGTTATAACAATTTTTTTTTAAATCAAGCCAAAAAAGTGTCTAGCTTTGGATCTTATCCATCTGTCCCCCCTTTTCCTTCATCCTGTTAAGTGGGGTGCAAGGAGGTTGAAATGCTCTTCACAGGATCGTAAATAGGTTATCAGAAATAGCAGATTTTTTTTTTTTTCATTTGCAGAGACGGACCCCTACATAGCATGATGCGTGTTAATACGTGACACAATAAATCAACCAAATCCATAATATTCCACCCCCTTTGCTTGCTATTCATAGTAAAGAGGACAACATGGAATCCAGACAGGATTAAATCTCTTTTTGATGTGGTTCCACTTTTGTGCAGAATGCGATTTTTTTTTTTCTTCATATTTCTTAGTGTAAATGTGTGCACATTTTTGGTCCACCTACAAGCGTATGTGTGTTTATTAGAAACAATGCTGAATGGAGACCTCAGACAGAGTTGTAGCATGTGAGAAAGAGGGAAGAGGGAGAGGAGAAATGCAATCAGATATCAAGAGTGTCTGTGGTTTTCTTGTACCATAAGCGCGCACACACACACACACACACACTATACATAAGTGAGGTTTTGTTTTTTTCTAGTTATGTTCTTTATGGTAAATGTTTTGTTCATAAATTTGTTCAGCAGCTTCAGCAGCAAAAGAATTATGAAAGACGGAAATTTGAACCGAGTTACCATCAGTTCAAAGAATAATGTCAGAAATGTAGGATTTAAAGGATTATCATGTGTGAGTAGGGTTTTTTTTTCTTCATTTTTTTTATTCCTTGCTTTCCAGCATTTTCTTCAAAACTGTAATGAAGTGCCTTGAAATATATAAGAAGGAATGGGTAGGAGATGGATTAAGATGTCAATATCATGAGAAAAAGTCGCATTAAACCTTTGTACAAGATACAATAAATCAAATCTGACAATTTCTCATGAGTTCGTGGACTTGATCACGCAAAAGACATCATTTTTTCCTTTGCCATAATCTTCTCTCAAAATGCAAAGACTTATTTACCAAACTTCTTAAAAAAACAATGGGGAAAATTAATAATATTAACAGTTATTAATGTAATATTAACAGTTACATTCACAGAAAGCAGTAGCAGAATTAAATATCTTTATTGATATCCTGTATTGCGTAACAAGTATCATGTTGAGATTTTTTTACTACATTGCATAGGTTCAGAAGCCCCATGTGTGTATCCAGGTTTAGAGCAGTGCTATGAGTCTGAAGGGATTCATTCAAAGCACGAACATACACACACACACACACACACGGCACAATTGTGGAAGTGTGTGTGAGATTAGCTCCATTCACAAGCAGGGCCGTTGTAAGGGATATTATATGAGGCAAGCTCAGACACGGATAAGGGCCAGCCACAAAAGGAGAATGTCCAAACATTGTGTGGCGGGTGAAAGGGCCGACCTGCCCCTCACACTCCGGAGGATGGCTCGGCGAGCTGCTCGACCCCTCTTCAGGCACCTTTGCTGCTCTGTGCCGCGCCCATTCTGTCACGTCTACCGATGAATCGTTCGGATCGTCCATGTACAGTTCACCGCGGCCCCGTCATAAGCAGCAGTGCATGCTGGGAGCTGCAGACAGGCTTCGGAGGAGGGTGGGAGAGAGGAGCAGGAGGAAATGTTTGGAGACTAATCAGCATAAGAAAGGAGGCTTTCAGAGTGTGTGCGGTTTGGCTGTCACCGCTAAAACCAGATAATGATTCGGTAATAATTGCACATTGTGCATACCTCAGCCGGTGGGAGCACAGAGGTAGCGCGCAACACCGCCACGCCTGCATGGGCTTTAACACCGGTTAGAGAGGCCGAAACCAACTGTCTGAGGTTTAAAAAAACGAAAGAAATGTCGGGAATTTATTCGATTTGTTATACTGAGCGCACAAACAGTTTTTATTTTATTACATTTAAATTAATGCTTTCATATGTCTGATGAAAATAATTATAATTAGACTTATTTAATTTAAACTATTTTTTTTTACAATATACTGCATATATGCAGTTGCTTTCTAATATAAATGCTGTGTATTTTTAGGGAACGTTACATTACATTATACATATTTTATTTGATTAAATTACGAGATGTTTTGATGTTCTTCAGATTTCCCTGTGTTTGTGCCTGATATTGAGCGTGTGGGTGGGTGTGCATGCTAGTTTCTAAAAATCAGTGCGTATTTGTGATGTGTGTGTGTGTGTGTGTGTGTGTGTGTGGAGCAGGCAGAGGGAGGGTCTGGTCTTTGCTGGGTGCAGACAGCTGTGAAGCAGGGCCTGGCGGATCTTCCTCCATATGTTCTGGGAGCATTTCACACAACCACAGATCCTGATTTCAGGCCCCCAAAAACCTGGAACATCACAGCAGGGGATTTTGCCTCATTTTTTTCCCTTTCTCAATGTTATTGTTTTTCGATTTCTAACAAGCCTTTAATTATATTTCAATTGATGCACCTGCATTTTTTGCACAATTTGTGGCATTGGCTTTCACAGTTTTTCACAATTGTGGCTCTTTGTGCTTGCGGAGTCTTGAGAGCGTGTATGGAGACTGGAATGGTTTGTGCTCAGGGGTTTTGCAGTGCCATGGTGACGGTGCCCAGAATGCCGGGCATGGGGACACCTCACAAAACCAGGCTGGCACAGCTGGCATTTCTTTCTTCCACATGGCCCAAAAGCGCTCTCTCTCTCTCTCTCTCTCTCTCTTGCATTTCTCAGACTGAGGAAAAAAAAAAAACAAGAAAAACCTAAAGACCATCCTCTAAATCATTAATATTAAAACAAGGACTGATTTTTTTCAGATTTGGTGCTCCGTTGCTTCGTGGGGGAGGGCACATGTCTGAGTTTACATATGTGTGTGTATCCATTATTGGGGGGGAAAGAAAGAGAGAGAGAGAGAATGAGGGCTCGGCACCTAAAAAGGCATCGGGAACCATCTGCATAGGGCGGTGTGCCAGTGTCTTGCCAATGTGCCCAGACCACCTGGCCATAGCGCTAGCCAAGTGTGCCAGCCTGGGCCCTGTAGCCTCCAGACTGCTGCCCCCTTTAACTGCTTTGAAACTCCAGCGGCATTGGAAACAGGGGCTGCTGCCTCTCCCTTGCCAATAGCTTTGTTTGAAGTCAGACAGGCTGTGCAGTGCTGGGGGACAGCAGACAGTAAACAGTGCCCCCTTTCAGTGCACCCCGCCCCCCAAACACACGTCCTCATTGTGTGAATTAGTGCTATGTATTTGTGTGTGTGTGTGTGTTGGGGGGGGAATGTCTTGTTTTTCCCACCATTTATTCCACAGCTTTGTATATTATCTTTTCAGAAGTAGTGTTCTAATTTGCATATCCATCCATCCATCCATCCATCCATCCATCTATCTATCTATATACCTATATCTCTCTATATATATCTCTCTCTATATATATATACACACACAGACAAAGAGAGAGAGAGAGAGAGCGATTAATCCCTAGTCCATGCCAGTCTTTTTCTCTGCCCACCTCCTTCCACCCCCTTCTGCCACACACTCTTTGCCCTCCTCCTGCTGCGTGTGAGCCCACAGCCTTGGCACAGGCTCCTTGACAACCCTGGGAACCAGCGCTTCGGAGTGGCACTCGAGGGGCACAAACACTGGCACTCCTGCCCGCTTCTTCCTTTGTCCTGTTTGTCTGCGCTTGAATGTCAATGAGTACACATTTGTGTCATTTATTCACCAAACATTTAGTCAAAAGTGGACAGATGTATGGAAATTCGCTCTTGCTATTGTGCACCAAAAAAATAATCAGCAAAGATTTTACAACAATGAAACAGAATTAGAGTAGTATTGCACTTGATTCAGTTTAAAATAAATTGGTGATTGATTTTTTTGGGGGGCATAATTAGGCATCTCATTTGTGATTTCATGGACTGGAAGATATCTGCCCAAGCTCTACCACCAAAATTGCTCTTATATTAATTAAAATCTGTAAGCGAAATGAATTAATGAGTAAGCTGTAACTACATCCCAGCAGAGTTGAACTACATGGTGACCCACACTGCATTTATTTTAAACTCTGCCTGACTTCTTTCTGCTAACATTGTTCCATCCAAAACATGCAGCAGGGCCAGAGAATAAGCACTAATGACCACAGAGTAGTAGAAAATGTGGAGCAGGGGATTTTCTATGTCTTTCTTTTCCCGGCAGTGACAGGAGACCCGGCCGACCCTGAGCGCAGAGCCGTCAGCACATCTGTAATCTGTGGAATGTGGGGAGAGAGAGAGAGAGAGAGAGATGAGGAAGGGAGCAGAGGGAGAGGTTTGCACCCTGCGGTTCCAGGAAGGCAGGCTTGTAACAGGTAGTGCCAGGCCAGAGGGCCCAGGTACGCCCACTGAAAAACTAATTGATTACTGCGGGAACTGCTGGGTGATAAACAGCCTGATGTATTGCTTTCCTCCAGAGGTTCAGGCCCAAAGGCCAACTGAGGATATTCTGGTAAAGTGGTGGGCCAACCAAGGGGGAGGGGAGTATGAGAGAGAGGGATATAGTAGAGGAATAGGGCTGACATTGAGATGTTGCCACTGCTGGAAGGGTGTAATCCATACAAGTGACTGGGAGCAGAAGTCTAGCCATGAATCCAGATCGGAATATTTGACAGGTCTAAAAGCGTCTGCTCTTGGAGGCCAGGGGTCCGCTTACACATGAAGACTCTCGCTTTGTTTTGGTTTTCTGTCTTGCTTGTGCTGAAGTATTTTTTTTTTTCCCAGGCTCATGGTACTATCAGTGTTTCAAAGGTTGAAGTCAATATTAAGAAGAGAGAATAAAATAGAGGGTTTGGCGCTGATTGCATTTTAGTATATTAATATTTTATCAGACAGGAAGCGTGGATGTTAGCGCTTTCTACCGATTCACTTTTGGATTCTGGACTCTACACTCAAGACACTCATTTTCAGAACAGTAAAGTGTACTTGCGTTGCTCTGGTATTATTAGAGCCAGATATTCTGAACCAGTGATTGAGGGAGTTTCACATATTACATGAGCACTGCTTCAGAGAAAGAGAGAGAAAGAAATGGGTACAGGCATCAGAAACCCTAGCTGCACTGCTGCAGCTTCCCTCTCAATTTCCCCAGCCGAGATCGATACACTGCTCGATGGGCTGGGCTGACACCGTCCACAGCTCAGCAAGCATAGCTGGCCAATACACACACGTCTGTAGATCTGTGAGTTCATTCACTCGCTCCGACATTTACAATTAAATTATTGTGGCTGTTTTGAAATTAGTTAGCATGTGTCCAGGCCATTTCTACATTCTAGGGAGATTTATTGGACTTTTGTGCAATTAACTGGTTTTACCACTATGACTAGAGTAACATTTTTGATAAGATTACTTATCTAGCAATTTAAATGTCAATAAAAATATATTAATAAATATCTTAATGTTGGATATTTGCTTTGCGGAAAATATAACCAATGTGTTTTTTTTTTTCTAGAGATTTAAAAATGTTCGACTTTTTATAATATGAATATTGTTAGAAATTTTGATTTGTAATTTTTGTGTGCGTGTAGTCGACCAACAAAGCTTTTTATGTTGTTGCCCAAATGCCTTGTTGTGTAGGGTGTAAAAATCTACTTGTGGAGGGCAGAGGGGGCATTTGTGGAGAGCAGAGCTGTTAGGGAGTGTGTGTGGTCAGGGTTTAGCTCCAGACAACCTCATGAGCTCTACACACACACACACACACACAGAGAGTAACCTGAGAGACGGCACTCCTTAACGGCCCCATCGATCCTTCCACACCAACCCACTATTCTGTCTCTTTCAGTCCAGTCATCCGCGAAACCCTTTAACTGTTTACTCACTGCAGCACAGCACTGTTAGGGAATTCTGTTTATGGCGGAGATGTAAACATATAGTATGAAAAAGTTGTCTGCTGGTTATGACTGCTGGAAAAAACAGAAAACATTGTCGTGTGTGTCGGTGTGTTCCAGCACCTGTCTCTGTGTAATGTAAATTCTCAGCACTGTTTGCCAAGCAACCATTAGTTTACCTGAGGGAAATCTGGGCTCGGTTGTCAACTTTCTTTTTCTAGTTTCATTGCCTTTATGCGTTAATAGTAAAACAGAGTATCAGATCAGTCTCAGTCATTATTTGTTTTCCCAAACAGATTTTTATGTTTTCTATAAAATATGGATCTCCTAATTCTTTTTACGACACAGAATCGAAAAAATGTCTGACAGCAGACAAAATATGTATCTCTGACTGTGTAGAAGGACATCTAGAGGGGTTTTTGGTCTGGGTGTGGAGGCCTCTCCCCCACTCATTGGGGGTACACACACACACACACACACACACACACACATACAGAGGAAGCCCATTGTACAGACCTGAGGAATCTCACTCCAGTGACATTCGCTACTTATCAATGGCTTTCTGCAGCACTGAGTCGGCAGTCTGGCTCTCTGAGGGACTGATATCGACTCTGTACACTGGCATTCTTCTGCAGATCAGGGTAGGCCCGCTTGACTTCACACAGAGGAGCAAATGGGGTAAAAACAGAGCCTGGAGAGAGTTTAGTGTGGGCGCAAGTTTAGGACCTCAATGTATATGTTTTGTTTTGTTTTGTTCTTGAGTCCTGCCCCAGTTGAAACGGAAATTTTTGAAGTCTTTGAACAAATTACTGAAAAATAAAAAGGAAAAAAATCAGGAAATGAGCAGGGAAGTACAAATTCTCAGCGTTTGATAATTATGCTAAGTGAGGTGGAACCGAATCAATACTATTTCATCAAACGTATTCCCAAATTGTTTCAGTCCGGCTTGTGTCACGGTGTCCTTCATTGGCACAGTATCCCAGTCCGCACATCAAGGTTCCTCTCCTCCTAATTCACTTTCCGGAGACATCCATTATTTCCCCATGCTCTCCTGTAATAGTAATCATGCTTTCATTAATTGATCTGTCGTCGCTGCTGCGATTGCTATGGTTGAGTGGTTCCTGCAGCATCTTAACACAACAAGACATTGTAAATAACTCTTTTTCTTTCAATCAGGATTGAGGGTCTGGTACACACACACACACAGAAACATGGCTCCAACAATTTAGCATGTGTTTACACCATCAGTCAGAGACTATAATATGAACAAGTTTCGTCTATTCAGCTGCTGCCGGATGCAAATAATTCTGGATTATTTATTATGAACTGCACCCAGTTTATAAGTTTAGACAGTTCCCACTGGCACTTTCTTTAAAAAAAAAAAAACCTCCATGGTGTAAACATTTTATTTTTGCTAAAACATATGTGAATCTTTGTAAAACAATCCAAAATTTACTGGTGATATTAATCGTTATCATTTGTGCACTAATAAATCAACATACCACTTTACAAATAGTGTTTATTTATTTCAAACACAAAATTGTCTTGAATATCAGAAATCAGTTTTTTTTTTTCCAATGTTTCATTTCTATTATTATAATTTCTGTTTTAGTTTGGCATAGATTCGGTCAATAGTAGCATTGGGCAGCATCCTTGCTAATTCGTGCAGCCTATTGTTGGGCAAAAGGGTGGCGTTGAGGATGGCAGCTGCCCAAAGGAGGGTGAGATCTTTTAAAATGGTTGCCAAATCTTTCAAGATGGCTGCCAGGGTGTGAGGTAACGGGGTGAGTCATACATTAATAATAAATACTAATATCACAGCATTGTTGTTGCTATTAAATGAATCCATGCAGTATCTAAGTATCTAACTCTGGATGGTGGTGTGTTGTTGTGGCTGCGTACGGCCCGAGTGTTTTTCCCCTTCTAGCCTCGTATCAGAACACTGTTGAACTTGGCAATGAACTTCTTGGCAGCGGCAGCTTCTGTGTCATCCAACAATGGGAGCCGCTAACGTGATTCTCTCTCTCTATAGTTGTGTCTGGCAGGACGATTTAACAGCTATGCTTGGGATAAGCTTGAGAAGGAGAGAGAGAGAGAAAAAGGAGGAGAATGAAGATGGAAAAAAAAAAGAAAGCGTGAACGACTAGCCTTTAAATGGGGTCTTGGCACTGGAGACGTCGCCTTTCAAACTCAAGCCCTTGTTTTTTATTAGATGATTCTGTGTTTGGTAATTATTGGAAATATATTTTTTTTGAATTGTCAGTAGCTGAAAATGCTTAAAGCAGAAAATCTGAATGACGCTTTTGCTAGCGAGGTGTTTGTTGTTTGTGTTGCTGTTCTAAAATGGAGGCTGACTGGTGAGCACAAAATGGAGGAAGAGGGGAGGAGCTACGGTGAGGGAGACCAGAACGCCACAGTGATTGATTATGTCCCTTGAACATGTGATACGAGAAATCAAATGCAACACACGAAACACAGCAATCCAAATGACTATGAATCAGATAAATTTCTCATTGACAGTCTATCGAGAAATGTCTTGGGTAAGAGTTTATTTTCATTTGTGTGTTGAGGATGCAGGTGTTTAGCTGAGCAAAAACTCTTTCTTGTACACTCTTTCTCTTCTCCTGCTGATTGAGCCACATGTAAATGTGCTGCCAGGGTTGAAATAACAAAACCTAAAGCTCTGGCTGGCATGAATTTGGATCCTCTAAGACTCTCGGGTAGACGCCAGAGACTTGGAGCCGGGTGCTGTTCACAACTGAGCATGTGTCCAAAGCCTTTTTCTTTACTCGCTTTCTCCAAAAGGCACGCTTTCCTGTTGTGATTCACAGCACTATATATTTGAATATATTTTATTTCTTTATTGAATGGTGTAAGGGTTCTGCAGTTATTTATGATTTTCATGATATTATGAATTAGAGAATGCCACACAGTCCCATTGATCAGCTGCATTTTAAGATTGGTGTTGATCATTTCAATTTATTAATGGACCGCATCACATCAATAAAAAATGCAAAATCAATAATGAATGTTTTGCACAAACAAATAAATATAAATAAATAAATAAATAAATATAAATTTATT
>JAOBAM010000007.1:32484442-32495590 GCA_025212355.1 Notarius kessleri | reverse complement strand
CATACCACAAGAGACTTGCAGCTGTAATTGCAGCAAAAGGTGGCTCTACAAAGTATTGACTTTGGAGGTGAATACCTATGCACACTCCAGATTTTTTTTTCCATCTTAATAATTGTTTGTGTCACCAAAAAAAAAAAAATCACCTTTAAAGTGGTAAGCATGTTGTGTAAATCAAATGGTGCTAACCCTCCAAAAATCCATTTTAATTCCAGCTTGTAATGCAACACCAAGGGGGATGAATACTTTTGCAAGACACTCCACGCAGTCTTTATATAGGTGCTCTGATTGTGCCTTAATCTTGTGCAGGTGTGCATCGTTAACGGCGCACATGCAGGAGTCCGCTCGGTGTATGCACAGTCTGGAGCGCACCCGGGAGTCTGCCTGATGCACACGCCACAGCACGCAGGTCTGCCACCATGTATGTAATATACCCAACAAAATAAGAATGGAATTTAAATAAGAGTAGCCCTTCACCTGAAGTAGAAATATTGCACGAATAAAATGCTGGCAACTCAAATAGAAATAGAGATAGAAATATTGCACCAGGTAGTGAATGTTATTACACAGCATAACAAATTATGAGGATGGAATATATGGGTAAAGTAACCAAAAAATTACCAAAAATACAGACTATGAACATCATTGGACAGAACAATAATAAGAGTGAGATGTAAATAAGAAAATACTTGCTAATGAAAAGGCTAATGTACCAAATAGTCATATCATTGCACAGCATAAATAGATGATGGTGCTGAGATGCGAATAAGTGACCAAAAGTGAAAAAAGGTGATAGTAACATTGAAAAAAAGCAAGATGTTTGATGGATTTTTTTTTAATGGAAGTTCCTGAGATTCCGACCAAATACGAGTGATTGTATTTCACCATGCCACCATCTTGAAACCGCTATATTTGATGTAACCCGTATGTTAGTCACCAAGCCTCCCTCCAAACAATTTAACATAGTACACCAGTTCAGCGACAGTCAACTTCCAGGTTTGTAATGTTTATTTGACAAATAAAGGCTTCTAATTCTAAAAATCTCATCAGAAATTTTCTGTAACCATGTGGTATTTAATGGCAGCAAAATCCACGAATCAACAGACTTCACTTTTATGAAGTTTAAATCTCACTCAGCTAGATAACGCATACACAGTACTGACAACAGATACTAGTAAACAATGTTTGTTGTCATAGCAACATGATTCTTGCTGTCTAAAAAGATAGCTTTTCTCAGTGAATATAAACAAATAAAAGCGTGTCACATAAAAGTACAATTACATTTTTTGAAAGAAAAAAAAACATGAGTAGCTAGCAATGGAGCATTTACAGTACAAGTGGCCAAAGGCTCCAAAAGCCTGTGTATGTGTGCACTCATTGTTTACGCGTGTGTGTGTGTTCACTACTTCAATGACCGGGCTTATTTTTACACCCAAACGCTTGACACTTGGGCATCTTTAGGGCTGTTTTCAACAATTTACAAGCAATGTATCCACTAGATCTCAGCCTCGGTAAGTCATGTGGCATGTAAGTTACATCACAATCTTGGACTCTTTTGCATACTTTGTACTCGGAGTGTGATATTTGTACCTCAGAGTAAGATATCAGTACCTAGGAACATTTTATTCTCAAAGTAAAACCATTTGTACACAGGATACAGGTACAAATATGAATAAATGAACACTTGTCATTATAAAGGAGGGTTTTTGGGGGGTTTCGTTTACCTTAAGGATCCTTTGAAGTTCTGAATTTTATCACTAGTACCCACTACATATGTTGTCTTATCGTACACAAATATTGATCAATTCAGAAAGCGACCTTCAATTACCAAGCAATAAAATCTAATTCTTTCATCTCTCTAACTTCCACCTGGCACGCGGCCCTATAGTCCCATATAGCCAAGCTGTATAAACTCATTTTAAGGTGTCACTGTAGTGATGCAAAGTTACCTTTGTGTTGTGGGATAGTAAATGTGGCAAGTTTAAATGACTTAACTGAAATCATTCCTTCACATAATTTATAAACCAGGCCATTTAATATCAAATCATTTATTAAATTATGTGACTTTATGAAGGACGTAATTCCTTTTTCATGGAAATATGAATGGAAAAGTGTGGGTTCCAGTTACAAGACTTGTAGTGGTGTGCTGAGTGCTGTCATGTTTATTGTTGTGGCAGCTGCTGTACGTTACTAGGCCATTTATGCAGCACAGCGCGAGGCATGTTTTGTCTCCTAGTAACATGGCAGCATGAAAACACTCAGCTCTCCTGTGTCAAACTGGCAATTCCTACCATATGAGACTCCTTTAGCCACTTAAACACATCTAAACCAGAGTTACATTTTAAAGTGAATAGGCATTTTAGACTTAGTTCTGTTTCCTTAAATATATCGTATTACATAAATCCACAATACTTCCAATAGCTCAGTGGCTGGAAATTCAGTCTCTTTGATAAACAGTGACAGCAGTTCATGCTCCAAAGGTTGGATGTGTCATTGGGGTGGATTTTTCGCTTGCGTGAGACAGCATGAGTGCACACACAATAACAGAGGGTGAAGCCACTGGCTCAAACATTCTTTTTGTGGTAGTACTTTCAGACTTTAAAGTGGACTTTGAACCAGTTTGGAGAAGTAACAGAGCTGAGATCAAGTGTGAGGGTCTGAGTACTTTTGTCTGTTACAATCACTGGTACTTCCTTATTTTCCAGTTAAGAAGAGTTTGAGGTTTTCTAAGCTACTCTATAAGGTGATTTCACATGCAATCAAGCTGTTTAGGGATTGGGGCAAAGGACTGTTTTCTAAATGCCCATTAAGAAACTTTGTCTTCATTTGCACTTGTCAGTTTGCTGATTAAGAATTAAACTATAACTTCCTCCTAACTACAAAAACCTGGGCCATTTCTGGAGTATTATGACCACCTGGATGGCATTAGTGGTGTGTGAGAGAGAGAGAGAGAGAGCAGACTGGCTGGACCCCCCTCCCACACACACACACACACACACACACACACCCTCCTCTGGAATGTAATGCTACTTCTCTCAGCAGCTCAATGTGTAGCTGGTTCCTTGTGGAGTGTGGTTTAGTCCTTGTCTTAACAGAATATGAGAAAAGTGCAGCAGCTATTTGTTCCTCAAGGACCATCTGTTTTGTTCATTGGCTCTGTGCCATAATCTCGCTAAGCATGTCTGGGCTTGTAAGAGGATATACACTCACTCATCAACTATGAAACCGTTGTGATTGCTAATGGCAGGTTCTAATTGTATGAACATCTGAGTCATAGTATCTGCTCCCACCTTTTAGCCTGAAGGAGATTTTGACACATCACACAGTTTAGACTGTGTGTGAATGTGTGTGGGAGTTTGGGGCGAGTCTTCGTATCTGTTCTTTGAGCAAGCCGCTGTGCCGTGTGGCTGGTTACACCCCCCACCCCCACCCCTTCCCCTTCCCCTCCACATACTCCTGTTTCAGGAAGCCTGCTATGGATCCCACGCTGGCATTTTTCCCAGGATACCCCTCCACCCTGACACCCATCCCCTTTGCTGCTCTGGCTCCCTCCACCTTCCTCTATTCCTCTGCCCTCCCCCACCCATCTCTTCCTCCTGTCCTCTGCCAGTTCCCAAGACAAACAAAGAGTTCAGTTTGTCTGCGCTCCAGCGGAGGTCACATGAAATGAATGGAGGGGCCAAAGCAAGGGCTCGCTCTCCTTCTCTTTCTCCCAGTCTTACTCTTTTTCTTTAAAGAATCACTGCACTGTTGTCTTTGTTATTTTGTGTGTGTGTGTGTGTGTGTGTGTGTGTGTGTGTGTGTGTGTTGGATGGTGGATAGAGTGGTTAGGTACAGGGTGTATAGCCCCAGTGACTACCTGTATGTTTCAAAGTGAAGTTGTACACCTTCAGTGTGTTTAATATATTTACACCTTAAGTTATATTTGATTTTGGTTACCCTGAAACCTAACTGATGAGCCTAAAAGTGGTAACTAAATTGATGTAAGAACATATGGTGAGCTTGTTAAGTGCATTAATACAGACTAAGGAAAATAAACAAGTATATGATCATGTGGCAAGATGTGTTTGCACCATCAATTTAAAAAATCGATGAATGTTTAGAGTAGAAGTTGTGGTTTTCTGCTTCAATAGCATGCAAAAGATTTTATTTCAGTCTGTCTAGTGTCTCTAATTTCTCTCTATATGTTCAACTGACCACATGTTGGTCAGTTAGCATAGTTATGTGGTAGCTTTGTATTGACTTTATCTTACTTCATTTTACTATGAGCTGGCCTAGCGGTTAACGTGTCCGCCTATCGATCGGGAGATTGTGAGTTCTACTCATGATCGGGTCATACCAAAGACCATCATACAAATGGTACCTACTGCCGTCTGGCAAGGCACACTGCAATACAGATGCAAGTGGGGAATCAAACTCTTGTGGTTATCAGAGTACTAGCCACCCCACCGTAACCTTAGCTGTATAGGCAAGAGGCTGAGGGCTATAGAAGCAGAGCTTGGCACCATCCAATGCACCTTAAGAGCCTGGTTAGTACTGGGACAGGAGATTGCCTGAGAAGACCAGGGCATGGCGCAGGAGGGACTTTGACTTACTTCGTTTTGTTAGTGTTTCCACCCAGTAAATATTGTTCCATCATAAACTAGATTATACCTCGGTTGATGTGTGTAGTAAAACAGGCGGTGAGATTGGGACTGAGGTATTTGTGCTATGTACAGCATCAATGTGTGTCACTCCACCAGGGAGCATGTTTAAACACAGCTACAAAACTCTCGAGTGACACAACAAGAAAGCATTCACCTATTATGGGAAGGATGTAAATTTGAATTCTGACAATGCACCAGGCATCTATTATTGGAAGTCTAGAGAAGAAAACTGGTCGTGCACTATAGATGGGAGAGCATTACCCTCTCTACCCTGTCAATCAAAATAACACTAACCAATCATGGGCATCTGTGACCTAATGTACACAGAAGGGTGTAGATAGTACTTTCCTCTGAGTGTTACACTATACTGTGATGCAGCAGTTCGAAAAATATGCAGAGATTGGCTTCACATGTCCTCAGCCTCCCTGGGTTGATGGCTCTCATAAGTCAAGTCAAGTTTATTTGTATAGCGCTTTTAACAAAAGACATTGTCGCAAAGCAGCTTTACAGAATTTGAACGACTTAAAACATGAGCTAATTTTATCCCTAGTCTATCCCCAATGAGCAAGCCTGTGGCGACGGTGGCAAGGAAAAACTCCCTCAGACTACATAAGCTAGGGGAGGGCTAGCTACTGGATGAGAATTGGGAGATGACTAAATTGGGGAAGAAAATGAAAAAAGCTACAAACCAAATGACAACTTTTCTTTAACAAACATTAATAAAGAGTAGTTTATTTCTTGAGTATAGTTGGGGTATATACAGTATAGGGAATGGGTCTTAACTGGTCATGCTGTCCACCCAAAGTTGGTGTCAGCAGACACTGACCCCATTATACAATCATAATGCTTTATCTGATGGTGTCACATGGTTTTACTTTAATATTCAGGCTGTTTATCAAAACCAAACATCTCATTGTAGACTGATGGCCTTCTTTCAAAGAAATAAGAATGATTTTTTTTTTTTGTGTATTTGTGTGATGTGTAGGAAAATCACAATTACTCTCTGCTTCTTGGAAAACATCATTTGGTTTAAAGTGGTTTACTCATTGATGAGCTAAATGATTAATTTGCTCAATTCAGAGACCAGCAATAAGACATCCATTTCGTTGAATAAGAATAGAGGCATGGAGTTGTTCCTTTACTTCTCTTTTTTCACAGAACAAAAGCTCTGTTAGAGCAGATCTTGTCTCTGCATGTTTACAGGCGGGTGTTTGCTTTGGACTGCTCCCAGTTCCTCTTGTGGAAGGAGGGCGCAACCAGTGACCACATTAAAATAGACACACAGACACAAGTTCCTAGTGTGTAATTAATAATTCGTAGCAACTAAAATAGCTTCATGTATTTGAAGTAGTATATACATCCTAATACGTATTGCAACCCAAAATTGAGTGACTCATTTGCTACATATCTTGGGTTGTTTTCAGAAAAGTGTTGTACAAATGTGGTTTATATCATGTGAAACTTACTCCAACATTTCTCCACTTCCACCCAACATTCCAGACACACATGTGCTCCTGCTGTGGATATCGCCAGGAAACACTTTCGCAATCACATTTTTTTTCTCCCTCTCTTCCTTCCAGGAATGAGGAACGCAGGAGTAGAAAGAGGAGGAGGGAGAACGTCTGATGAAGGAGAGGGACAGCTGCATGTGTTTAGCCTGGCTCAGGCATGTACTCACATGCTGCTTCTTTCCAGCGTTTCAGTGTGTGCATCAAGCAAACCGCTGCAACTACATCAAGATGCATCATAAATTATACATCCTAAAGGGCAGGGGCAATCTTGTCCAACCTGACTGACACTGTGGCTGGTGGAAGCTAGCCGTTCTGGGCCTAAAGTGCTACAAGACACCGCAAATAAATAAATAGATGATTAGTATCAGATTAGTTTATAAGTTCCAAAAGAAGAATGACGCAGTCATTCCTACATGATCTCAGCCTCTGAAAGTACAGTGCTGATGAGTTGTGGTCAGCTGACTTTGGGATTTGAATGACCCATATTTTGCACAGAGGCAAAACAACAGCAAATTAATCATGATTCTGGGTTTTTCCCAAAGGGAGACGCCCATGTGAAAGAATGTGATCATACACGACATAAGGCTGTGTTTTAAAAATAGTGTTGGTAAGTATTTACCCACTATATTGGGAATTATATATTAAGAGTGATATATAATTCTAGAGGTTATGTCTACATTTACAATACCAGTCAAATATTTGTATACCCATACGCAATCATAGGTTTCTCTGTATTTTGACTATTTTCTACATTGTACAACAATACTGAAGACATCAAAACTATGAAACAACATATCCAGCACTGAGGAAATTATGCGGCAAGCAAAAAAAAGTTTCATATTTTAAGGTCTTCAAAGTAGCATCGATGATGCTTTGTACACGATTGGCATTATCTTAACCAGCTTCATGAGGTGGTCACCTGGAATGCTTTTCAGTTAACAGCTGTGCCTTGTCAAAAGTTAATTTGTGGAATTTCTTGCCTTCTTAATGTGTTTGAGATCAAACAGTAAATAGCCCTAATTCCACAACTTCAGTAATCCAGATTATGTCAAGAACCACTCGAGTAAAGAGAAACAAGATCCATCATTACTTTAAGACATGAAGTGGTACTATATTTGAGCCATCACAATTCAGAACAAACATTAATCCTCACCATTGTTATTATTACAGTAGTAAACGATCATAAATCTAACTACTGCTGTATATAAATTCCTAAAACTTGACCTACACACTGACTTCTGAGGAATGGCCTCGTGTTTTATTTCACACTAAACAGGCTGAGTAAAATATGCGCGTTGGAGCCTAGACTGATACCGTCCTGCATACCCTGAATTCTTCGGGACACAATGGCTCATTTTACGATTAATAAAAATGGACTGAAGACGGAAAATGTTTCAGTAAGACAGAGACTGAGCACTTAAAACAGTCTGGTTGTTCTCATTGCTGTCTTCCTCTTATGGTTAGTTCTGCTTGTTTTAAAGGAAGCGTGGGAGCCTAAAGTACATGTAAGGTCATATTTAATAGCTGGAGGTTTCAGTTTAGTACCCTTCATGTGGAACATCAGATTTTTCTGAAGATAAGAAGGGAAATGCTCATGTCTGTCTGATGAGTCATACAGTATAGTCATAATGAACAAATAACTAAACCAGAAGTCTTGTGACATTAGAAAAGTCATTTAAGTTCACCGCCAGCAAATTTCCTAATAACCCGTTGTTCAGCAAGTGTGTGATTTGAAATAAAGTGAGAAACAAGATAATTTCACATTTTTTAATACGTGACCATCACGTAATAGTCAGAATAGTAAATACCAAAATACATATTCATAATGCAACATTGAAAACAATATGTACAGGAACAAAAATGTTACAAATGTACAAGTCTTTATAAAACAAAGACACCTGGGGAGAAAAACCAGTGGCCTCAGTCTTGTAGACTCTTGGTTTATAGGCAGTTCTTACATCAGTGTAATTTTCATTTGTACAAATGTCATTAGCACAACACTTCACACTAATAAAAAATCACCCTCCATCGTGATCTTCTGATTGCTGGTGAAACTCAACCGAGTGCACAAGTGTCAGGGGGAGGGGGAAAAAAAGTTTCAGTTCCGTTCAATGACGTCATTTCCGTTGACGTTGCAAGTGTCTGTAGTAGCACCAACACGTTAACATTCCTCAGTTTTACAACATGGGCTGTGTTTCAAACGGCTCCCGAGTCCCCTTATGAGCGCACCACATACGTAGGTTTGTGGCATATTGAACATATAGTGCACTAGACAGAAGGTGATTCGGGACTGGGCCGTGGTGAAGAGCTGCATGCTGGGCTTGTACCCGATAGCACCGCGCGTGTGGTGGGGAAGTCCCGTAACCACGTGTTTTAGAGTAACCCAGAGCAGAAATACGGCACAAAGCACAAAGTGTGAACACTTTCATAAAGTCCCAAACGGGTTTTTATTTTCCCCTTAAAACGCAACGATGGCTGTGTTCCATGGGTTGAGATTCTTTAGCATTTGGTCGCAGCAGATTTGGCCCGAGTCCCCGGTGTCCTCCTGGGGGTCCTCTTTCGCGCCGTCTTTGCTCAAAAGTCCAGTAAAACTAGAGCCGAAAATGGTGATGAGGTTCGACACGTTGCTGGTGTCCATCTCGTCGCTTTCCTCCTGATCTGAGGATTGTTTAGTCCGTTTACGGGGAGAGTCCGCGGTGGCTGCTGACTGCTCGGCGCTCCGTTTCCTGTTTGAACAGGCGGCGGGTTTCTGAGACTCCACCGAAAGTCCTTCCGCTCCCAGTAACACCTCCATTTCACGCTCCACGGAGCCCACCTGGGCCGCTTTAGAGTCACACCGAGTGTCACTACTGACCACAGGAGACTCTGTCGATGACGGAGAAGCATCAAGCGTGATATTACCATTAGGGTCCGAGAGAGAATCGGCCTGTGGCTGGCTTTCAGCACATCCGCCGCTCTGCATCTGCTCGAGCCGCTCACACTCCGCGGAGGTCGGGCCGGACTCCTTCCCCTGTTCGGGCTCCTGGAGCTCCCACTCCCTGCTCTCTCCGTGCTGGGCGCTCAGACACACTCCGCCGTAGTAATCACTCAGGTAAACCTGCCGGGCGCTTCGGAGGACCAGAGACACCAGCAGGTTTTTGTGCAGCTTGATGCCTCCGCGCTGGACTCGCGAGTTGTAAATCTTCCCCAAGGAGATGCTCATGATCCGGTGCGCTTCCACTTTGTACTCCATGATGGGTTCGAAGAACAAAAAAAAAAAAAAAGGCTCCAAATGTTAAAATATATGTCTCACAGTTCGGCTCAGACTCGATCCGCTTTATTCGTGACCGACTCCCAGTCTACTCTAAATATAATCCAACTTCAAAACCCTTGACAGCGCAGAAAGAGACACAAATCCCGAGAGACCGTTACAACAGAACCAACTGCTTAGAACTACTCGTTCTTCTATTCGGCAAATTTAGATTCCGATTGTTGTCGTATTCGATTTTCAGACCGTAGCGACAATAAATATACAACAACAGAAGGATCGCATCGCTAAACCTTTTAATGTTGTTATTTTGGGTGATAATTTGAGATTGCCGCACGTATTGCCTTACCACCCAACAACAACCTAGAAAGAAATGAGACCGTTTCTATTTTTAGCCCCATTTTATACTCAAACGTAACTGCGGCCGCCAGCCAATCGCATCACGAAATAAACGTTCGGATTTCCGCCCCGCCAAATCGCCACGAACCAATCGGAACGCGATATGCAAAGCAATATATTTAAATACGAGCGTGGAAAATTATTTAAAGAGACAGAAATGTTTTTCAGACGAGGAACTGAAATAATTCGAATATGAAATAAAAACTACAACGAAAGTGATAGACTAAAAAACCGCCAGCTATGGATTAATACTGCTTTATTACTCATCTCAGACAATGATTTTAGGGAAGCATTATGGAGATTACCCATCTTATCCATTTAAAATACTAACCAATATGTTTATGATAATTTCAGAACAGCATTGATAATAAAACTGTAATGTATTATTTATTTATGTTATTACTCACGCCAAATATATTTAGTTTATAAGGTCGTATTTGAAGTTAATAAATTTAGAAATATCTAACAAACGTTATGTTATGTAGCTTTTGACATGTTGACATCTTGAAGATGTTATACATTGTTTGTGGTCAGTTGTATCTTGTCTTGTTTAGGTAGGTCGAGATTAAAAATTCTCTCTTCTCCTTTAAAATTTTCCCCTCTAACTTCCTGGACTGATGTAATGGTTTGTGTGTCTGCTGTAGCACAGTCACGTGACCGCTATTGTGCAAACCCCGACGGTGGAAATGTGAATGGAGCCGTTAGTAGTGGAGGGGGGAGGGGAGACATGGGGCTCTGTTTTTCAAAGACAGTTGGCCCAATGTCACAATCGCTAAACGAATAAAGGTGAAACAAGATTCGCGGATACGAGTTTAGACCAAATGAAAGCATGCGGCAAAGTTTTTACTGATAAGTAGAAGATATTTCAGCTCGGATCAGATAAGGCTCATAAACAGAAACAGACTGAATGACGTAATAGGCTGTTAAGCGCAATGTTTGTTTACATACGTCATGGATTATAGTCAGACTTTTCACCTTTATACTTCAAGTACATGGCGTACAAAGTTTCCCTTTTTTCTATGCGTTAAAGTAAACTTCAGTAAGGATGTGGAGCAAAATAGCACATAAGCAGCTCACACATATAAATAGATCCACTTATTCATGTTCACTAAAATGCATTATCCTGGTCAGTGGATCCAAGGTCTTTCGAACATCTTTCTCTCTCTCATATATATATATATTCGTGCCTTGGAGTAATTATAGTCCACCTATGGGCATTTTTTGGAGATGGGAGAAAATCCATCCCATCTGTATCTGTAGCCGCTTTATCCTGTTCTACAGGGTCGCAGGCAAGCTGGAGCCTATCCCAGCTGACTGTGGGCGAGAGGCGGGGTACACCCTGGACAAG
>JAOBAM010000007.1:30604816-30615130 GCA_025212355.1 Notarius kessleri | reverse complement strand
AGAAAGAAAGAAAGAAAGAAAGAAAGAAAGAAAGAAAGAAAGAAAGAAAGAAAGCTGAAAAGCTCAATAAAGTGTTTGTGTGTGAACAACTCTCGCCTGTCGTGCTTCTGTCCCACATCAGGAACTGCTACATTTACGTACCAAGTTTATTGTTGATTGTTTATTGTTGATTGTTTATAGAGCCATAGCGTTCTTAAAATTTGATTGGTCAGGTGTTGATTTTTTTCATTTGCAGAGATTTACATGACAGATACTCCACATAATCGGATTCCAATAATAACTGGATTTTAAAAAATGTGGTGTTTTTAACAAAAGAGATAATTATTTAACATTTATGGAAGGTGTCTCCAGTGTCAGCAATGGATTTCTTCCCTTGGAAAGTCTTCAGGACAAAAGAGTTTGTGCTTTCTGGTTTCTGAGTAAGGTGACAAGCTGCATTTTCTTGAAAGAGGCTCATAAGTGAACAACAGGTTATAGCTGCTAAAACATAAATGCTTAGTTGTTTTGTAGATGTTCCACAACAGTAAATGTAACCGTAATTGGGTACAAGTATGATGCCTTTGAATTAATTATTATTATTTTTTTAAATAGCACTGAGAAGTGTTAGCAAATTGCTGTGTTGTAAAAAAAAAAAAGTGGAGTAAAAATGGCTCTTATTGGAAAATAATTAACTTCAGCATGATCAAAGTAAGGTTTAATCTGCATCACACTTCCATTTTGAATTTATTTCTCTATCTCTCTTCTTTTTATGTGATCTCATCAAATCTACCTATAGTTTTCCTGTTTCACGCCTCAGATACGAGACTGCTGTTTCATTGCCACCAATTGATCTGGAATGAACGCAGTACTAAAAAGGCTTATAATGTGCTACACAGTGGTGAACCATTATTATTAGAGCTGGGACTTGAGCTCAGTCAAAACTTAGCCAGATACATCAAAAAAGCAATGGGGCAAAGGATTTTTCAAGGGATTAGCGGCAGGGTGCCAGGTCGCTCCGCTGTGTGTAGCTGTCAATGTTGATTTTAACAGTAACCAAGTCAATTACACAGGGAAATGAATACTTAAGTCTGAGTGAAAAATACTGTAGCAAGCATGGGTAGAAGAAGAGTCTGGAGACAGAAATCTTAGCTTCTCAGTCGTTAGCCTGTGCTACTTGCCCTCAATAGCACTGGCTTGACCTCTTTATTAGCATTCACTAACACTACTGATGAACACTACACTGGCTGGAAGGTGACTTCACTGCTGCACTGATGGCGCTGACTCGCAGTTAAGCTCACGCTGGCCTTCAAGAAGGTCTACAGTGATAAATTTTTGATCCCTCCCAAAAATTTAGGACAGTAACCCTTTAATTTCTGAAGAAAATTTGATAGAAAATGAGGCTGAATTAGAATTAGAAGAGAATAATTATCAAGAAATTATGAAAGAATGAAAGAAATTAAATATAACATTTGAAATACTGATATGTTTGGGTCTTCTCTGAAGGCCTACAATGCCCTGACGGTTCCCCTCTGGTGCTACGCACATGAAAGAGAGCAATAATACAGTGCTGAAAATATTATCCAAATTCTGTCTGCTGTTACGATATAGCAATGTTCATACATCCTTGTTTTATTTTTTTCAGAAACGTGTAATTTATCCAATTTAATAAAACAAATTTCCACATTATGAAAACTGTAATCTTTATAAATATATAAATACAGATTGATTTGGTATTATTCAAATACAGTGGTAAGTATGCCGATGAGGAACTTTATGAGAGAAAAAATGCTCGGCTCAGACTCAGAACTCCGTCAGGCAGGTCAGTGGGTTGATGAGCAGCAAATTACAAGATGCTTTTTGAATCTCAATCAGGACTGAGTGCTGAAAGAATTGGAAGCCCATTTGATGTCTCTAAGCGATAAATGGCACTCATTTATTAGTGTTATTTACACCTGAGCCACCAGAGCACAATATCAACCAACGTGGAATATTTTGATTTGTTTTTTAGTATTAATGTTAAAACATGATGAAAGAACATTAACTCGCTAAAGCTCCCTGGTGACCATTTTGCCATCGTTACAAACAGAAGACTGAGTTATTGGTGTTGGGTTTTCTCTCTCTTTCTCTCTCCAAGACACAGTCTACGACACAATGCCTGGCACACTATTATAGTTGAGAAATGTGTCTGATGTTGGCAGTGATACACAGTATCACTTCAGTCTCTCCATGCATCCGTCTATCTCACTCTAACTCTGTATGCTATGTCCCATTTAGCTGGATACAATCTTTGGAGTCAACTCCCTGGGATGGAAAAGAGGACAGAAAAAAAAAATCTTGTGAGTTGACACTGTGAGTTCATTTAACAGGAAATTAATGATGATTTGTAAACTTACAGCAAACAGAACAGAGGTTATGAGACTGCAATGTGATCTGCTCGTGATATTGAGTGTCCAGGCTAGATTTAGCAACTGTGCACATATAAAAGAGAAAGGGGGGGAAAAACCAGCAATATTGCACTCCACACTGTAATTGCATTCAGTAAAATGAAGAATCGCGGGAAATGCAGAGCTGCACCTCATTGCTGTTGTTTTCATTGTTATGTAATCCATTCACCCAAGGATTAGGGATTTTTTTTTTTCCTTTTTTTTGGGAGGGTGGGGGGAGTGTAAACAAATAAACTTTTAGAATTACAGTCCAACACAGAACACAATCCAATTGTAGAATGCAGACTACTGACTACAAAACAGCACACATTTCACACAAGATAGATATACAACGCACACAGTATGGACACTACACAATGCACATACGTAAACTCTGCCTCCAAAACATCACCACTATTACTCTTTCGTTTCCCAATGAGATCTCTCACTGTCTCAGGTTAATTTAGAAGAAAAGAACCCCGCCTTGTTTATACTAAATGTATAAACTTAACTCCAATGGATCAAGTAATATTCATTAACCAGGGTTTCATTGCAGTTTTGCGCAAAAAAGAAGTGAAATTTTTTTAAAAATTTAACAAAACACAACCGTGAATGGGGTGGCATGGTGGAGTAGCAGTTAGCACTGTTGCCTCACGGCAATAAGGTCCTGGGTTCGAGCCCAGTGGCGGATGGTGGCCTTTCTGTGTGGAGTTTGCATGTTCTCCCTGTGTCTGTGTGGGTTTCCTCCGGGTGCTCCGGTTTCCCCCAAAGACATACAGGTTAGGCTAATTGGTGGCTCTAAACTGATCGTAGGTGTGAGTGTGAATGGTTGTTTGTCTCTATGTGTCAGCCATGCGATGATCTGGTGACTTGTCTAGGGTGTACCCTGCCTCTCACCCATAATCAGCTAGGAAAGGCTCCAGCTTGCCCACGACCCTGCACAGGATAAGCGGCTACAGATAATGGATGGATGGAACTGTGAAGGGTCTTTATTTCCACTGAGTGATGTTATGTGATTAAATTTGTTTCCCTTCTCATGATATATCTTACAGAGCACAGTTTTATCAGAAAAGTCACATTTCTGTTTGCTCTTCATGTCATGTTATGGCTAAAAAGTAAACAACCCCCACCCCCCAATTAGCTGCTCCCCAGACTGCTCTGGAAATGTTGTATGTCACTCTGGATGAGAGCATCTGCTAAATGCCTGTAATATAATATATTTGTATTTGAATTTTGTGAAATATCACTTTATCCAATCATGTGAAAAAATGCTTCATGCGAAAAGCATAAAAATGTCCGTTAAGAAGAAACCTTTATTTGTCACATGCACACTTCAAGTACAGTGAAATTCATCCTCTGCATTTAACCCCTCTGAAGCAGTGAACACATGCACACACACACCCAGAGCAGTGGGCAGCCACACACAGCACCCAGGGAGCAGTCAGGGGTCAGGTCACCCAGGGAGCAGTCAGGCTCAAGGCCACCCCACATTAACCTAACTGCATGTCTTTGGATTGTGGGGGAAACTGGAGCACCCGGAGGAAACCCATGCAGACACAGGGAGAACATGCAAACTCCACACAGAAAGGCCCTCGCCGGCCGCTTGATTCAAACCCGGAACCTTCCTGGTGTGAGGCAACCGTGCTAACCACTACACCACCGTGCCGCTTTATCAGACTCTGCTACCTTGATGGTCCATGCTGTGGATGTCCTCTTGTCCTTTACTCAGTGACCAGTATAAAGCACAGCTGTTTGTGACATTGAAGTGACTTAAACTTGCCAACAACACTGCTGAGCCTGATCCACTCTAAACCACGTGATCCGCTCTTCCATGCCACGGCCATGTGGGTATCAGTGCTTAGATCAGACCATCACTAAATCATGGCTGGTCCTGTGGTGGTTCCACTGATGGATGGGGTAGAGGAGCTGACATTTTGCACAGCAACAGTCGTGCTACAGGCTGTAGCTATATACCTACAGAGCACACCTTTATTGTAGGTTTTTCCAAATAAAATGTCTACTTTTTTTTAAGAATTTTTAGGCTTAAATATGGGATCAATCTGAACAGAGTAATTATACACACACACACACACACACACACATTGATAAGCAGTGAACAAGCTTCCGATTGACTAGCTTTACCACCTATCTGTCTCCATGACAACTAATGCTCTCTCTCTCTCTCTCTCTCTCTCTCTGGTAGAATGATGTAATGGGTGAGAGAAAAAACATGAATGAAAAAGTGGCGTACACATGAGGAGAAAAGTGTGTGCACAGCAATCTCTTGCTGTATTTCTAATCAAACCAATCACTCCAGTGAAAACACACACACACACACACACACTACTCAAGCTTGCTACTGTCGTTTTTCCACGGTGCATAAGGTTAAGCAGAGGGTGAGATTCTGATGTGATCTGATGCGCATGGCCCAGCACAGGGACACAGAGCTGCACACATCAGACAATACACACTCTGTGCTAACACAAGCTGCACACTGACACACTGGGCCACAGGAACACAATACTGTCTGACCAGACACACACACACACACATCAGGTACGAGGGCCAGTCATCGACATAAACAAGCTTCTTAGTGAGGGATTCACACACAGTGCGGATTAGTGGCAGAACATCATATGTTGAGGATGCATAAGCTGATAGGTGTGTGTGTGTGTGTATATGAGTTGAGCTCATACATAGCTGAACAAGCACAGGATTATGTAGCAATGCACAACCTGGCACTGACACTAACCTCTGATATCATCACACACGTGCGCGTGCGTGCATACACACACACACACACACACACAGTGTTACGTAGTCACATGTTACCTGCCACTGACATTAACCTCTGATATCATCACACAGCATCTCTCTCTCACACACACTAGTTTACACACACACACACACACACACTTTCCCAAGACTGACATCAATGATAAGATTATTAAATTGAGCAGACATAAAATGAGATGAAACAAAATGAGATAAAATGAATTCATGTAAACATATCAATGTTCACATGTATGGATATGCTTGCATATGGATGATATTACTTGTGCAAAACAAGTGTGTGTGTGTGTGTGTGTATGTGTGCGTGTGTGTGTGTGCACTGTACCTGTTGCCCCCTTAATTTTGTGTCTCCCTTTGGCCCGGCGTTGGGAATTGCCCATGGTCCCGTGTTTCCTGTCCCAAAACATCACCTCATCCCAAGCTCACACCCCAGCGAACTGACAGGCAGTATGTATGTGTGTGTGTGTGTGTGTGTGTTTGCGTGTGAGTGAGACGGAGAGAGGTAGCTGCTCCGTGTGTGCACGTTCGAAGCGGAGCGGTCTGCAATCTGGAGTGTATTTGTTTGTGTGAACGCGAGTGCATGCAAGTGTATGAGTGTGTGTCTGAGAGAGAGAGAGAGAGAGAAAGAGAGACAGACAGACAGACAGAGAGCAAGTAGTCACATCTCTCACAGATTCCAGCCAGCGAGAGAGCTGTGCATTCACTTCACTGAGAGCCCGGGAGGGCTTGATGTATGGAACAGGTCTGTATGGAAAAGAGAGAGAGACAGAGAGAAAGGGAAGGATGGGGAGGAAGGAGAGGTGAGCCGAATACCGAGAAGGGTATAAGGGGTGTGTGAAACACAGACAGAGTGTGAGAGGGAAAAGAAGGAGGGGGCTGTTTTATCACTACTGAGTGCTTCTCAAGGAGAGGAGGAGCTACTGCAGCTGGAGAGAGAGAGAGAGAGAGAGAGAGAGAAGGATGGAAGGAAGGGAAGATAGAAAGAATTCAGTTGTGAAGAGATGCAGCAGAGAGGAGAGGTAGAGAGAGAGAGAGAGAGAGAGGATGTAAAACGAATATCAGAGAAGCTGAAGAGCTGCAACAGAATACTGAGAGCGGTGAGAAAAGGGGAATTTGGATGAACAGGATAGACGAAAGGTAATGGACGGACAGGGACTGGAAAGGAAGACAGGAAGAAGGGAGGGGCTGCCACAGAGACGAGTGTTGGATGGCAATGGCAGTGATGGTGTTCTGCAATCACTGACTACAAACACACACACACAATCATAAACACAACACTCATGAGTCTAGCTATACATACTAAGTGGGCATTTTTAACGAAAGCACAGTGTTTAGGACGGGACAAAGCAAAGCCTGATAAGTAATGAGGGATAATAAATGGAGCTGGAAGCCTGTTATGACTCCAGGCTAAAGGTTATAGGCTGCCAATACACCAACACACACACACACACACACACTGCAGTGAAGAGAGAGCAGGTCCCTCCCTTTACTGCAGCCTGAAGCTTAGCATTCTGAACCACAGCACCACTCTGCATTATCAATTCATCACATCCAGCTGTCTGGTAAACATCACACACACACACACATACGCACTTAGCTAAAATACACATATTAAAAGCATGCATCGCCAATGCTTCACATTAGCACTACACAGAAAAGGTGTCCGATATGTATATTTACGATCCGAAATCATTTTTGTTTTGCAATACAACAAAGAAATCAGCCGATACGCAATAATAATCCACACTGACATCCTTTTAGTAGAATTCTCCCTAAGCATCTCTTTCTCAGTTCTGCAAAATGCCATGAATTTCATGGCAGCATGCTTTATTACAGTGTATCTCAGGTTCACATAAGGACCTCTGTCATGTCTGTTATTATTATACACACAGGACACTTTCGATGGAATAAAAACACATGTTCTATTCCCTTCTAGCGGGTTTCATTCATTTGGTTTGATAGCATGCAATATTGTTAGCATATCGCTCTACCCAATGGACAATGAGCGTTGAATACGGTTTATGATGCTGCATGGTTATCAAGACAACATGACGTCATACGTCGGAGATGTAAAACGTCCGTGCCAGTGAGCGACTGGGACAATTTGTAAACAAACAAACATGGCCGCCAAGTTTGCTTCGTTAGATTTTGAGAGAATTTTGAAAGAGAAAGACGCGTTGAACACCTGAAAGGAATGTGTATGGATAATAATAATAATATTGATTGGATTTTTTTCATGGTCTATCAGATATATTCCATTCAGCTCCTCGTCTTTGACTCGTTCAGTATCATGCTAGCCGAATGGAATATATCTGATAGACCACGAAAAAAAGCCAGCCAGTATTATTTAATTAACTATTTTATCTAAATTATTATATATTTTCACATACAATTAAATAATATTGCTTGGCATTGAGTGGTATATCAGATATACTGTATTCCATTCAGCTAGTATGATATTGAATGAGTCGAAGATGAGTAGCTGAATGGAATATATCTGATATACCACGAAAAAAAGCCAGCCAATATTATTATTATACAGACACATTTGATGGAACAATTATAGATTTTACAAAAAGTTAAGAACAGGGCGGTAATTACCAATATTGAATACTGATTCTGATTGAACGTAATTCAATGTTCTGTCGATCCAATGTACTGTACAAAGTCAAAGTTCTAACAATAAAAATGGTACGAGTCCAAAAAGCCTGAACAACCACCCAACTTGTATACAAGCTCTCTCCAGGTTACAGTTCAGTTTTTTTGGTCGTAGTTAATTGTTCCATTGCAGTTGTTCAAAACAAAAAGGTTTTGCTGAGTGAAATCCACGAATGAAGTCCTCTTGTAAAAGTCTCCGTCACGTTTCCTCACCTCCAAGTGACCATATTTCCGCTATTGCTCTCGTTTCCAGTTTTTCGATGTCTGTTGGTCTGTTTCTCTCTTGTAAATATGCGTGAAGAATATCCGGTGAAGTTTTGGGAGCCTTTCGGGTGTTCAGCGCGTCTTTCTCTTTCAGTCTTCTGCTTTTAATGAAGCAAGCCTCGCGGCCATGTTTGTGTACAAACTCAGAGTCACTCACTAGTGTGGAAGTTTTACGTCTCTGATTTGCCTCTTTTCCAGTTTTTTAGATGTCCGTTGGTATGTTTTTCTCTTGTAAATATGCGTGAATAATATATAATAAAGTTTCGGTGGCCTTTCAGGTGTTCAGCACGTCTTTAGTTTCAGTTTTCAGTTTATTTATTTAGTGCTTAAACTGAGCACCGAATTCACCTCGTCTTCTCACTTTCCCGGCCGACGGAAGAGAAGAGTTTTGCCATTGGATCTTTGCAAGAGCTTTGATGTGTGACATCGTGTTGTCTTGACAACATGCAATATTATAACAATATTGCACACTCATTCTCCATTGGGTAGAGCAGCGTAATACATGGAGGATAAGCGATATGATAACAATATTGCATGCCATCAATAAACCCACTAGAAGGGAATAGAACACATTTTTTTTATTCCATGGAAAAAGTGAGTCGTATGTACTGTATAATAATTTAAAATAAGTGCATTTCTATAAATTCAAAATCAGTGGCGTGATCCAATGGTAGACAACAGTAATGAACAGACAATGAGAGTTACATGTACATAAGCAACCAACGAGAAAATGTCTGAAAGAATAATGAAGAGGGGAGAAAAAGAAAGAACAAGGGGGAAATGAGTGAGAAAAAAGATGGGTGTGGGTGTATGATGGGGGGATACACTTAAAACGGAGCAACTGATCATTTTAATCCATCACTGCAAAAGAAGCAAACATGTTTTGACTGATCAAGGATAAAAGTGTGTGAATTTCATGTGGACATTTCATTTGGACATTGCTTGTGTTCCACTTCTGCAAAAATATTAAATCCCTCCGGATTTTTATTTCAGTAAAAGCCTCCCAACTGCCCTTAATTAACTCTTCGAGCACTTTTTTTCCCTGAACACACATCGCCAATGTAATCATCATTACATGTTAGAGCATGTGCCTAAGCGCTGACCAGCAATAATTTATTAAATTTGACATCAAAGCCGCCATTTATCCACAGTGGATTTTTTTTTCCAGCTGCTGGACTTTGCTAGTGCTTTATCATGCAGTTCGTCCTTAATGAGTGTGGATTAAAGAGGATGATCCGAGCTTTGCAATCCAAGGCCTGCCCCATGCAGTCTTCTGGAGGTCAAAGTCTAAATCCGTTCAAAGCAGATATTTTAAATATAAAAAATATACTTTTCCAAACCCAACCTGTGATAATGTCAGTTTCACTCCTCCCACGAGCAGATAAATAGTGATTATATGTCATTATATGCATCACTAACTAATTTCTTGCACATATTTGGCAAATTGAAAAAGCTACTACGGCTGATTTCCAGTGTGCTTAATATCTCTGGAGGCCATTTACAGATTTGCAGCCGTGTGCATAAAACAGAAAAAGTGTATTGGCGATATCATTGATTTCACTGTATGATTGTGGTGTGTGTGTGTGTGTGTGTGTGTGCGCAACTGGAAAAGCCCTTCAAAGCAACATGAAGTATGAAGAGCAAGTGTGACTGTAAGAGGGAGTCATAATCAAGTGTGTATGCGTGTATGTGAATGATTTATTGTAATTAATCCACCAGGCCCAGTCCGTTAGCCTGGACACATCTGTGGCCATGTACTAGAGTGCTGGTACAGAGTCACTGAAGGACATCGAGCATTAAAGCTGAGCTTGTGGGTGTTTTGTTTCCCTTTCCAAATTTGTATCACTAAATTATAGGAGTGGCTTATTATAATTTACACTAATTTAAATCAGCTATGAGGTTATGCTTCTGTGTTAATAAGCAGAAAGTTATTATGAGTTCAAATCCCAGGATTAAACAATAATTAAACGGAATCTACTCTTCTTATTTACATGCCTACCATAAAAACGAGTGTGAGTGTGAATCAGTGGAGCTAAATATGTATTGAGATGATGATTTTTCTATGATTTTATAATTAATGAACCATCTGGGAGTGTGCTCATCTCATCTCATTATCTGTAGCCTCTTTATCCTGTTCTACAGGGTCGCAGGCAAGCTGGAGCCTATCCCAGCTGACTACGGGCGAAAGGCGGGGTAC
>JAOBAM010000007.1:29202468-29213181 GCA_025212355.1 Notarius kessleri | reverse complement strand
ACACTTACCTAGAAGACATAAAAGACAATAAAATTTAAGAGTAATACACATATATATATATATATGTGTGTGTGTGTGTGTGTGTGTGTGTGTGTGTGTGTGTGTGTGCATATGGACTGTGCTTAAAAATAGAGTCTGTGCCAGGAAACACACAAATTTAATTGAACTCTACCAATTATGCCAAGAAAAGTGGTCAAATATCCAACCAGGATTTTGTCAGAAGCTTGTTGATGGCTACCAAAAGCATCTGGCGAAGTTGAAACTTACTAAGGTGCATTTAATCAAATATTAGGTGTGCTGTATGTACATTTTTGACCCTGTATGTATAATTTTGCACAGGGGCATTATGATGCTGCAACTGGGTTAGGGCTCTTAGTTCCAGTGAAGGGAAATTGTAATACTACACTGTACAAAAACATTTTAGACAACTTTGTGCTTACAACTTTGTGTGAACAGTTTAGGGAAGAACCTGAAGTGTGAACAAACTTTTGACCATAGAGTGTACAAGTTCTCAAATGGTAATATTTTCTTTCCTCAGTGCCCTGTCCTGTTCCATATTTATTGAGATGAATTACTTTTTACTAATATGCTAATTATCATACATATGGCAATGGTAGGATGTGTACACCTATGGGGATAGAAACTGAAATATATATATTTCAAACTCATTATTATTATTATTATTATTATTGTTATTATTATTATTATTATGTGTCAGTAAACCCGCTGGTGAAGATCTGACTACAAACATGGGCAGCTCAAACTATAACTCCTAGAACACACAGCGCCCTCTGTCTCCCACCTTCTAACACACAGCTGACATCCATTTCCTCATCACCTGCCCCTGCATATAAACACCAGTCACACAAGCACTCAATGCGAAGTATCATTCCAGTTCACCAATCATACCAAGTCTTGTTATCTCTCTGACTGCCTTTCTACCATTCTGACCTTTGCTAGTGTTTCTCGTTTCCTTGATCTCTGGTTACCTCTGATATCCTGTTTACCGATCACCCGACCCTAGCATGTTTACTGACCTTGATTCCTGTCTCTCAATTTGACTTGGTTCACTATGGTTAAGCTGTCTTCTGCTGCACATACATCTGTAAGTGCCTGCGTACTCACAGGATACTTTGTCATCATGGATGTAGCGGAGGATCAACAGCAGATGGCTCTCAACGCACAGGGGCGACTACTAGGAGAACACCAACAGATGCTCGCCGATTTCAACACCAGGATGGCGCAGCTAATGATGGTTATGTCGCAGGCCCTCCTAGCGCACACCGAATCTCCTCCTCGCTCAACGTTGCAACTCCCCGCACCGGAAAAGTTCGCTGGCAACCCTGCCACATGTAAGAGTTTCTTGCTACAATGCTTTTTGTATTTCGCCACCATGCCAGATATCCCAGAAGAACATAAAATCGCTAAGTTTCTGTCTCTCCTCTCCGGCAAAGCACTCTGCTGGGCTATGGCTGTCTGGAACAAAGGTGGAAAGCCAATGGGGTCATATGAACTGTTTCCCTCATCAAGAAGGTTTGACCATGAACCCGAGGGAATCGAAGTCAGGAAAAGCCTTCTCACCAGCTCACAGGACACTAGGAGTGTCACTGAATATGCCCTAGATTTTAGGACCCTTGCAGCCTCCAGTGGATGGAACGACCCAGCACTCAAAGCAGTCTTTTGCCAGGGGTTGCGCCCTGAGATCCTCAGTGAGCTGGCATGCAGGGATGAGAACCTCTTGCTGGACTCCTTGATCGAACTGGCTATTCGTCTGGACCAGCTGTTGAAACACTGGCCTTCGCTCCTCACAGATAAGAAACCAAACCCACCTCCAGAGGACCACGAACCTATGGAACTCTCTCACTCACGGTTGTCTCGCGCTGAGCGTGCCAGAGGGTTTGTGTTACTACTGTGGGAATGCAAATCACCACCTCCAGCGCAGTCCAGTTCGACCTGTCCGGGGAACCTTCACCAAGAGATCCACTTCCTCCCCAAGTCCGGTGAGAAAGCGCCATTCTAAGTCCTTCAAAATCCCCATATTACTAAAGTTGGCATCCTCCACTCATGTGCTGTCTATCTTCATAGATTCAGGAGCAGAGGGGAACTTCATCAGCAAAGCTCTCATACAGGAACTCCACCTGCCAGTCACCTCTCTGCAGAGCACGCTTAGCATCCAGACCATCGATGGCGGACCCATAGGCGACGACCTGGTTACTTCCTGGACACAGTCACTTCAAATACAAGTAGGAGTCCTCCATCACGAATTGACGTGATGTCAGTGGACGACCACTGATCACCATGATATCATCCTTGACTACCCCTGGTTACAACTGCATGACCCCTCATCTCCTGGCAGAACAAGGAGATACTCCAGTGGTCACCTATGTGCTTCCAGATCTGCCTCTCTCATCCTTGACTCATCGTCTCCTCTACCTCAGTAGAGAGCCCACTTCCAGCCTCCATGGACAATGTTCCTGAATGCTACTAGGATCTTTTTGAGGTCTTCAGTAAGGGGAAGGCCTGCAGACTACCACCGCATAGACCCTACAACTGTGCCATCGAACTGGTACTGGGCACGGCACCACCACAAGGGTGCATCTACCCCCTTTCCCAGAAAGAACATGTTACCATGGAGGAATACATCCAAGAAGCTCTCAAACAAGGTTACATCCAGCAGTTGAAATCTCCTGCCTCAGCCAGCTTCTTCTTTGTAGAGAAATGAGGAGGAGGACTATGACCCTGCATTGACTATTGAGGGCTAAATGAAGTCACCATCAAGTACCCAATCCTCTCCTACTGATACCAGCAGCTCTGGAGCAACTCAGATCGGCCAAGATCTGTTCCAAGCTGGATCTCAGAAGTGCCTACAATTTGATCTGGATGAAATGAGGGGACAAGTGGAAGACAGTGTTCAGTACAATCATTGGTCACTTCAAATACCAGGTCATGCCGTATGGACTATCTTCAACTCCCAACGTGTTCCAAAGTTTCATCAACGACGTACTGTGGGACATGCTGGGAAAGTATGTCATTGAATACATGGATGACATCTTGATTTTCTCCTCAGACTTCCACAGTCATCAAAACCACGTCAGAGCCATACTAAAATGGCTGCTTGTAAACCGCCTCTATGTCAAGGCTGAGAAGTGCGAATTCCACCTAGACAAGATCCCCTTCTTGGGCTACATCATCAGCTCAGAAGGAGTCAGTATGGATTCAGCTAAAGTCTCATCTGTCACCTTATGGCCGCAACCCAAGTCAGTCAAGGACCTCCAGAGGTTTCTAGGTTTCACCAACTTCTACAGCAGATTCATCAGGAACTTCAACACCTTGGCCTCACCTTTGACCACCCTCCTGAAAAAGGTTTCCAAGTGCCTTAGGTGGAATCCTCAGGTGGAAGAAGCCTTCAACCAACTCAAGGCCATATTCACGTCGGCTCCCATTCTCCAACATGTACACCCCACAAAGCCATTTGTCGTAGAGGTGGACGCCTCTGGAGTTGGAGCCATCCTTTCCCAACAATTTGGAGAAAGGCCAAAACTACACCCAGTGGCTTTTTTCTCCAAAAAGCTTACCCCTGCCAAGAGGAACTATGACGTGGGCAATCGTGAGCTGCTGGCCATCAAGCTAGCCGTAGAAGAGTGGCAACACTGACTGGAGGGAGCAACTCACCCATTCACCACCTTAACCAACCACAAGAACCTAGAGTATCTCAAGAAGGCCAAGAGGCTGAATCCACGTCAGGCCAGGTGGGCACTATTCTTTACCCAGTTTAACTTCTCTATCTCCTTCCGACCAGGGTCCAAGAACACTAAAGCGGATGCTCTGTCCTGGGCTGTAGATCCATCACCCAGAGACACAGAACCCCAACCCATCATCCCACCCCAATATTTCATCCAATCCATCACATGGGATTTGGACAGTGAAATTCATAAGTCTCAACCTCAGACTACTCCCAACCACATCCCACCTGGTCTTCTCTTTGTGCCCACATGTCTACACAGCAAACTCATCACCTAGGTGCACTCCTCTCCTGCCACTGGTCACTCTAACAGCTATCACACCTACCAAATGCTGAAGGATAGGTACTGGTGGGACAACATGTTGACCGAGATCAACCATTTCATTGCTTCCTGTTCCAACTGTGCACAAGCCAAGGTTCCCCAAGCTCCTCCAACCAGCAAACTTATGCCTCTACCTGTCCCACAGTGACCATAGTCACACTTGGCGATTGACTTCATCACAGACCTTCCTGTGTCCCAAAACACCACCACAATCATGGTCACCATAGACCGGTTCTCAAAGGCCTTGAGGCTCATCCCTCTTTTGGGCATTCCCACTGCTGCCCAAACAGCAGAACTCCTGTATCAGCAAGTCTTCTACTACTACGGCATCCCTGAGGACATCGTGAGTGACCGAGGTCCTCAGTTCATATCCAAGTTCTGGTCATGCTTCATGGAGAGACTCGGAGTGTCCATTAGCCTCAGGTCAAGTTACCACCCCCAGTCCAATGGGTAGGTAGAGCGGGCCGACCAGGAAATTGGCTGCTTCCTACGCATCTACTGCATGTGCAACCAGGGGGACTGGGCATGTTTCCTGCCATGGGCTGAGTATGTGCAGAACTCACTAAAGCATTCTGCAACTCAGCTAACACCATTCCAGTGCATACTCGGCTACCAACCACCCTTGTTCCCCTGGGACGACACACCCAGTCAAGTCCAGGCAGTCAATGAATGGTTCAAACGCAGCCAAACTGTTTGGGAGAAGGTTCACCAGCGACTAGAAGTTGTCTGCATGAAATACAAAGCCTATGCCAATCGTCATAGAGGAGAGACCCCACATGCCTTCCGGGAGATGGAGTACAGGTGGCAACAAAGAACCTACAAGAGACAGAAACCTGTAAGAAGTTCCAGCCATGTTGCATCAGACCCTTCAAGGTACTACGGCGCATCAAGGATGTCTCTTACTGACTAGAACTTCCACCACACAGCAGAATCTCTCTCACTTTCCACCTATCCAATCTTAAACCCATCATTCCAGGTCTGCTCTCTCTCGAACACACCCACTCTAGACCATCCCTCTCTGAACCTCGACAGAGAACCCATCTACCAGGTCAACAAGATCCTCGACTCCAGGTGAAGAGGTGGCCAGATCGAGTACCTGGTAGATTGGGAAGGATACGGGCCAGAGGAACAGAGTTGGGTAAAGTCCAAAGACATCCTTGACCCGCTGCTCAAGCAGGATTTCCACGCTCAGCATCCCAGCAAAACAGCACCTAGAGGTCGAGGATGCCCCTGAAAGACTTTAGCTCCTCAAGGGGGGCTCTGTCAGTAAACTCGCTGGTGAAGAGCTGACTATAAACATGGACAGCTCAAACTACAACTCCCAGAACACACAGCGCCCTCTGTCTCCTGCCTTCTAACACACAGCTGACATCCATTTCCTCATCACCTGCCCCTGCATATAAACACCGGTCACACAAGCACTCGACGCGAAGTATCGTTCTGGTTCACCGATCGTACCAAGCCTTGTTATCTCTCTGAATGCCTTTCTACCATTCTGACCTTTGCTAGTGTTTCTCATTTCCTCGATCTCTGTTTACCGATCGCCTGACCCTAGCGTGTTTACTGACCTTGATTCCTGTCTCTCGATTTGGCTTGGTTCACTATTCTTAAGCTGTCTTCCACCACACATACATCCGTAAGTGCCTGCGTACTCACAACATACTTTGCCATCATGGATGTAGCGGAGGATCAAAAGCAGATGGCTCTCAATGCCCAGGGGTGACTGCAAAGAGAACACCAACAGATGCTCGCCAATCTCAACACCAGGATGGCGCAACTAATGACGGATATGTCGCAGGCCCTCCTAGTGTGCACTGAATCTCCTCCTCACCCTGCGTTGCAACTCCCCGCACCAGAAAAGTTTGCTGGCGACCCTGCCACACGTAAGGGCTTCTTGCTACAATACTCCTTGTATTTCGCCACCATGCTGGATAGCCCAGAAGAACATAAAATTGGTAAGTTTCTGTCTTTCCCCTCTGGCAAAGCACTCTGCTGGGCTACGGCTGTCTGGAACAAAGGTGGAAAGCCAACAGGGTCATATGAAGTGTTTCTCTCCCTCTTCAAGAAGGTTTTCAACCATGAACCCTAGGGAATCGAAGTCAGGGAAAGCCTTCTCACCAGCTCACAGGGCACTAGAAGCATTGCTGAATATGCCCTGGATTTCAGGACCCTTGCAGCCTCCAGTGGATGGAACGACCCAGCACTCAAAGCGGTCTTTTGCCAGGGGTTCTTGCCCTGAGATCCTCAGTGAGCTGGCATGCAGGGATGAGAACCTCTCGCTGGACACCTTGATCAAACTGGCTATTTGTCTGGACCAGCTGTCGAAACACCGGCCTTTGGTCCTCATAGATAAGAAACCAAACCTACCTCCAGAGGACCACGAACCCATGGAACTCTCTCGCTCACAGTTGTCCCGTGCTGAGCGTGCCAGAAGGCGTAAAGAGAGTTTGTGTTACTACTGTGGGAGTACAGTGGGACCAGGCATGACACCACCACGAGGGTGCATCTACCTCCTTTCCAGAAAGAACACGCTGCCATGGAGGAATACATCCAAGAAGCTCTCAAACAAGGTTACATCCGGCCATCGAAATCTCCTGCCTTGGCCAGCTTCTTCTTTGTAGAGAAACGAGGAGGTGGACTATGAACCTGTATTGACTATCGAGGGCTAAATGAGGTCACCATCAAGTACCCATATACTCTTCCACTGGTACCAGCAGCTCTGGAGCAACTCAGATTGGCCAAGATCTTTTCTAAGCTGGCTCTCAGAAGTGCCTATGATTTGATCCAGATTAAATGAAGTGACGAGTGGAAGACAGCGTTCAGTACAACCACTGGTTACTTCAAATACCAGGTCATGCCATATGGACTATCTTCAGCTCCCAGGGTGTTCCAAAGTTTCATTAACAATGTACTGCGGGACATGCTGGGAAAGTACGTCATCACATACATGGATGACATCTTGATTTACTCCTCAGATTTCCACAGTCATCAAAGCCACGTCAGAGCCGTGCTAAAATGACTGCTTGAAAACCACCTCTACGTCAAGGCCAAGAAGTGCGAGTTCCACCTAGGCGAGATCCCCTTCTTGGGCTATATCATCAGCTCAGAAGGAGTCAGTATGGATTCAGCCAAAGTCTCGGCCGTCACCTCATGGCCACAACCCAAGTCAGTCAAGGACCTCCAGAGGTTTCTAAGTTTCACCAACTTCTACTGCTGATTCATCAGAAACTTCAGCACCTTGGCCTCATTTTTGTCCACCCTCCTGAAAAAGGGTCCCAAGTGCCTTAGGTGGAATCCTCACTGGAAGAAGCCTTCAACCAGCTCAAGGGCGCATTCATATTGGCCCCCATTCTCCAACATCCAGACCCCATGAAGCCATTTGTCATAGAGGTGGGTGCCTCTGACATGGGCGTTGGAGCCATCTTTTCCCAACAATTTGGAGAAAGGCCAAAACTACACCCAGTGGCCTTTTTCTCCAAAAAGCTTACCCCTGCTGAGAGGAACTATTACATGGGCAATCGTGAGCTGCTGGCCATCAAGCTAGCCCTAGAAGAGTGGTGACACTGGCTGGAGGGAGCAACTCACCTGTTCACTGTCTTAACTGACCACAAGAACCTAGAGTATCTCAAGAAGGCTAAGAGACTGAATCCATGTCAGGTCAGGTGGGCACTATTCTTTACCCAGTTTAACTTCTCTATCTTATTCTGATCAGGGTCCAAGAACACTAAAGTGGATGCTCTGTCCTGGGCTGTAGATCTGTCACCCAGAGACACAGAACCCCAAACCATCATCCCACCCCAATATTTCATCCAATCCATCACATGGGATTTGGACAGTAAAATTCATAAGTCTCAACCTCAGACTACTCTCAACAACATCGCACCTGGTCTTCTCTTTGTGCCCACATGTCTACACAGCAAACTCATTACCTGGGCGCACTCTTCTCCTGCCACTGGTCACCTCAACAGCTATTGCACCTACCAAATGCTGAAGAATAGGTACTGGTGGGACAACATGTTGACTGAGATCAACCATTTCATCACTTCCTGTTCCAACTGCGCACAAGCCAAGGTTCCCTGAGCTCCTCCGGCCGGCAAACTTATGCCTCTACCTGTGCCACAGTGACCATGGTCACACTTGGCGATCTACTTCATCACAGACCTTCCTGCATCCCAACACCACAATCATGGTCACCATAGACCAGTTCTTGAGGGCCTTGAGGCTCATCCCTCTTCCAGGCATTCCCACTGCTGCCCAAACAGCAGAACTCCTGTATCAGCAAGTCTTCCGCTACTATGGCATCCCTGAGGACATCATAAGTGACCGAGGTCCTTAGTTCATATCCAAGTTCTGGTCATGCTTTATGGAGAGACTGGGAGTGGCCGTTAGCCTCACGTCAGGTTACCCCCAGTCCAATGGGCAGGTAGAGTGGGCCAACCAGGAGATCGGCTGCTTCCTACACATCTACTACATGCACAGCCAGGGGGACTGGGCACGTTTCCTGCCATGGGCCGAGTATGCGCAGAACTCACTGAAGCATTCTGCGACTCAGCTAACACCATTTCAGTGCATACTTGGCTACCAACCACCCTTGTTCCCCTGGGACAACGCACCCAGTCAAGTCCAGGCATTCGATGAATGGTTCAAATGCAGCCAAACTGTTTGGGAGGAGGTTCACCAGCGACTAGAAGTTGTCTGCATGAAATACAAAACCTATGGCAATCGTCATAGAGGAGAGACCCCCACGTACCTTCCGGGAGATCGAGTATGGGTGGTAACAAAGAACCTATGAGAGACACAAATCTGTAAGAAGCTCCAGCCACATTACATCAGACCTTTCAAGGTACTACGGCACATCAATGATGTCTCTTACCAACTAGAACTTCCACCGCACAGCAGAATCTCTCCCACTTTCCATGTATCCAATCTTAAACCCATCATTCCAGGTCTGCTCTCTGAGAACACACCCACTCTAGACCATCCCTCTCTGAACCTCAACGGAGAACCCATCTGGTAAATTGGAAAGGATACGGGCCGGAGGAGCAGAGTTGGGTAAAGTCCAATGACATCCTCGACCCGCTGCTCAAGCAGGATTTCCATGCTCAGCATTCAAGCAAACCAGCACCTAGAGGTCGAAGACGCCCCCAAAAGACTTTAGCTCCTGGAGGTAGCTCCTGGAGGTAGCTACTGGGGGGGGACTCTGTCAATAAACCCGCTGGTGAAGAGCTGACTACAAACATGGACAGCTCAAACTACCACTCCCAGAACACACAGCACCCTCTGTCTCCTGCCTTCTAACACACAGCTGACATCCATTTCCTCATCACCTGCCCCTGTATATAAACACCAGTCACACAAGCACTCAATGCGAAGTATCGTTCCGGTTCACCGATCATACAAAGCCTTGTTATCTCTCTGACCGCCTTTCTACCATTCTGACCTTTTGCTAGTGTCTCTCGTTTCCTCGATCTCTGTTTACCTCTGATGTTCTGTTTGCCGATCGCCCAACCCTAGCGTATTTACTGACCTTGATTCCTGTCTCTCGATTTGGCTTGGTTCGCTTTTCTAGCTGTCTTCCACCGCACATACAGTACATCCGTAAGTGCCTGCATACTCACAGTCTCTGGGATGCTCTTTTTATACCCAATCATTTTGCTGACCTGTTGGCAATTAATCTAATTAGTTGTGAGATGTTCCATCAGGTTTTTTTTTTAACATTACACAATTTTTCCAGTCTTTTGTTGCCCCTGTCCCAAGCTTTTTGAAATGTATTGCTGGCATTAAATTCAAAATGAGCATATATTTTTCAAAAGAAAATAACATTTCTTCAGTTTCAACACTTGACATGTTGTCTTTCTATTTTGTGCTATTTTCAAGGAAATATAGGGCTTCCATGATTTGTAAATCATCGCATTCTTTTTTTTTTTAATTTACATTTTACAGTGTCCCAACTTTTTTGGAAACAGGGTTATATTACAGTGACTTGATGAACGTAACAAAACAAGTGGTCATTAGCATGGGAACTGTCCTATTACATATTGTAAATTAAACTTATATAATCCAAGAAAACATGCAATTTTCCCACTCACAAATGCATTAACCTATCTCAGGCAACTATGTCTCATTTTTGTACAAGGTTACCTTGTTGATACTGACTGTATTTTGCTCTTAAATGAGTAATAATGTTGAAATTTTTTTGCTTGTTTGATTATTTATTTATTTAGCAAAGAATTAAGAAATACACAAAATGTGGTTAACTAGGATTCATGCTGATGACATGAGGACATTAAGGCCTTCAAATTTCATTTGATAATCCGGGTAAAACACCTGTACTTTCAAAGTTACCCCATGCATCAATATCTATATCATTAAAGATCAGGGATGAGAGTTTTCCGCTTTTCCTGAGTAAAAAACAACCTTTTTATATTATGCCAAGTCCGTTGAGAATTTTTTTTATTAATTTCGGAGGGTTGGGGTATGTTCCTTCATGCTGTTCAAACTTTATTAACTCCAATGTGTACACATTATTTCTAAGTCGCCATCTTTAGTCTTGTTTAAATCTCGTTGAATGGGATGTAAAATTCGTGTTATCTACATTGTTATTGGTCAAAACATCGATGTCGAGACCATAATAGCCAATCAAAACAGT
>JAOBAM010000007.1:28272171-28282586 GCA_025212355.1 Notarius kessleri | reverse complement strand
TTAATAAGACGCTGTGTTTTGACTAAAGGTGGTAACTTGACATTTCTGACCTCGGACAAGGAAATGCCAAAAAAACTCCACATGGAATTCTTACTCAAGAACAGAGTTCAGTAAGCAACATCAAATCTCAGTATTAGCATTAACTTTAACATTTTAAAGGTTCAGCACAAAATTAATGCTTTACTCTTGTAAATATTTAGTAATGGGGGGGAAAAAACCCTTAAGCTTCAATAAAAACTTGCAGCTATGTCCAGTTGATGGGTTATTTATTTATTTTTAAGTTGACTACTTGATCCTGGAAGAATTTAGTGCTTCATAATTTAGCATGATATTGATCATCCCATTCTGCTCCAAAGCCTCTTTATCCTCAATATTGGAAGACATCTACAGCATTGTATTAAAAATGTACTAACTCGAATCACAAGCACCTTCTGAACATAATCCATAAAACTCATTTACAGATTTTGGCAGAATTTTCTGGACATTGAAATTGCAAAAACAAGATCAAGCATAAAATTTACAGGCCTTGATTAATATTTGCGTTGTTTGACAGTAATAACTGGGATGTGTTTATAGCTGACGGGTTTCCTCATTCAGAAGTAAAAATAATAATCCACATTTAGATCGGTCACGCTAAGCATGTAAAAAGTAAACCGGTTTGTAAGAAACCTCATTCAAGGCTTAAACATGAGACCTTTCTGATTCAAACAGATGTGACAGCAGTATGTCTGTGTACAGGAAGGAAGCAGCTCCTTCCTATCATGTGTGCGGTCATGTTCAAGGTTTGAACGTTCGATAGTTCAGCAGTTCAAGGTCACTTTTTGTTCACACTAACAAACGATGTGATGGGTGATCCTTTATTTTTAAGGACCGAACTCCAGCAATAGGCAAATTGAAGACTTTTTTCAAAGTAATTATTTGGAAGGACGAATCATAAATGTGTTTGCGAGCATGTTTTGGTTTCCCAGAAACCTGGGGTAAAAATGTAAAAGCTAATCTAATTTAAGTCAAATGTATTACAGGCTATTTAATTGTCCACATTTTTTGAAATGTGACACATTTGTGTCCACCGTACAAGTCCCTGCAAATGAGCCATTACTATATAGAAATGATAATATTTACTGAACTTGTTCAGTTATTTATAGTTGCACGACTGTCAGAGCTGCTGTTCTAGAAAATGAGAGCTGTGGTATAAAATGAGATATAACAAGTTTCAATACTGGCTGCTGTGTTGAGGCAGAACGTGGTTGGCGTTGTTACTTTCCCTTTCAGCATTTTGCCTCTTGGTAACAAATACAACATTAATGGAAATGTTTTCTCAACAACGGGTTACTCGCATCTGTTCAAGGCTTAGGAAGCTGGATAAATGGAGAAGATGGTTCTACCATGCAAAGCTTGACTGTTTCTGGAAGTGCTCTTGTGCATTCCTGAAGTGGTTTGTTTCACAGCAGTAGAGGAGACAAAATTACAATCTAAACACAATCAAGGTTAAAATCAGCCTTCCACAAGGGGGTTATTCAGGATGCGGCTTGGTTTAATTTTGAGTTTCCAGCAGTATAAACATAGTCGGGGGTCCCCCCCAACATAATGTGATGCTCATTTTCTATACTTGAATAGATTTTCATTCAATAATGAAATTGTGTACAGTACCGGAAGCATTTATCCTCTTGCACAGGGTTTTGTTGTGGGTGGGTTTTTTTTTGGGGGGGGGGTCCCTTAATTTCAGGGCTGGTGGGTATATGTTTTGAGGTAAGGCTGCAATTAACTATTTTGATAATCGAGTAATGAGTAAATTTCCCCACCCTCCCTCTACTCTCTCTGTCTAGGCCAGAGGACGCTGCAGCACAGTGGAGATGTTCTGGAGACCCAGGTGGTTGTGAACCCATCCCACAGTTTGGTGTGTTCAGAGGTCAGACAACGTGTGTGTGTGTGTGTGTGTGTGTGTGTGTGTGTACAGAATGTTTTAACTAACGAGCATTACAAAGCTGCTTTGCATGAAATGGATCACTTTTTAGTAATCCCAGAGAGAAATTGACAAAATGGGTGGTGCCTTTTTGTTCTTGATCTGCATTAATGATCAGAGAGCTGTTTCGCTCCCTTATCAATGTAAAGTGTTCAGCTAAATGAAGTATAAACATGGGCTTTCTGCATCCTCTTGACATTTGCAGTCCAACACCCTAGAAATGTCACATTTTGTGGGGGTCTGGGAAAAACAAGCAGATGGCGCTGTGACTGAGTTCTGGAAAAAAAAAAGACATCCTATTGAGACAGTTCAACAAACATGGTGGTAAAAACAGTCTGACTAAAGGTTTCTAAAACCTCCACTATGGCCCTCTTCACGTCTGGTTAAATTAACACGTGTCCTGCAGCTCTAAGCGCAGGGTTGCTGTGGCGCACTATAGGCTTTTCATCTCCTGCAGTGCTTAGTCACATGACCACTCGGTGACGCCCTCACTGTCGTAACCGTGGAGGTAAAATAAATGACATGCGTGGAGACCAAATAAATGCCAGCTATGGATAGGGCCGATGTGTGGTTTGATCAAGCTCCATTGGATGTGATGTATCGAAATGGACACGGCCCTCAGTTTGAAATCTGATACGGTGTTAATGTTTTACACAAACTTGTTTCAGTTGAGGAAATTCTTGTTTTCAGGACCACCTACAGTAGAAAAATGTTGGTTTCCCAGGCCATCACGCAATTATTGAAAATTATGATCTAATTTTTTTCGTTTGTGGTAATGCTTTCTATGGCAAGTTAACCTCCATTTGTGTCCCCTTTTTGCTTTTCCGTTTCGAAGGTCCGTCGGCTTATTACCGACACGTCTCGTCACAAGCTGCTGATTCTGGCCGGGCAGTGTGTGGAAGACTCTGGGGACCTTGTATTACAAAGTGGGTGCTTTTCACTGAATGACTTCATCCAGATATTTGCTCATGAAGAGGTGAGGAACTGGAAACGATGTCCATATTGTAATGCCCCATTGATTTCAGTGTGAAAATTGCCACATGGAGTAACGTTATTAATTTTTTATTTCTATTATAATGCAGATTGGGGACATGTTAAGCTCGGCAGATCCTACACACAAAGCAAGCCTCACACTGAGTTGTCCCATGTCTGGATCATGGAAGAGCTCCATGTTGGAGAAGCACAATTTGCAAGACTTTATTGAAATCAAGACCAACCCGCCAGCAGTGCTGCCTGAGATGGAAGGTCTGCAGGAGTTTACGGAGTATCTTTCTGAGTCTCTCGAACCTCGTTTGGCTTTTGAGCTCCTTGAGCCTCCTAGCACAGTTGGCTTTCTAAAACTGTCCCGTCCCTGCTGCTATGTGTTTCCTGGTGGTAGAGGGGACTCTGCCTTCTTTGCCGTGAATGGTTTTAACGTATTGGTCAACGGTGGGTCTAATCCGCGTTCTTGTTTTTGGAAACTGGTGAGACATTTGGACAGAGTGGACTCCATATTGATGACCCACATTGGTGCGGATAACTTGCCAGGTATAAACAGTTTTCTCCAGAGAAAAACGGCAGAACAGGAAGAGGAGGATTCGGCAGGCTCCCAGAGTAGTGAAGATTGGCAGAGGAACTTGATATCTCCAGAAATTGGAATTGTGTTCCTTAATGCTCCTGAAAGACTTAAAACACTACAAAGTGATCCTAAGGTTTTGCGCAGCTGTGATCAGGTTTCGCTTACACTACAGCATCTAGAAAGGTTATCGATCTCTCCAGAATCTCTCAGTCGTCCTAACAGTCCAAATATTGAGCCATTGATTCTCTTTCAGAAGATGGGCGTTGGTCGTTTGGAACTGTATATTCTTAATCCTGTTAAAGGTAGTAAAGAACTAGAAACCTTTATGCAAAAGTGGCCCAGTAGTGCCTCTGGTGTGAAGGGTTCAGAAATCCCTTTACCTTGCCTGGTTTCAGTATGTGCACTGTTGGTATGGCATCCTGCTAGCCCTCAGGAAAAAATTATTCGTGTTCTCTTCCCTGGGTGCACGCCACAGGCAAAGATATTTGATGGGTTGGAGCGGTTGAAACAGCTAGACTTCCTTAAGCACCCGGTGGTGAGTCTACAGGATCTTGAATCACTCAAGCCTGATAAGCAACCAAAACGTACAGAGAGCAGAGAGAGCCTGAAGTCTCTTACCAAAGACTCAAGACCTGGGACTGCATCACTCAAAGACAAGGTCAGCAGAGTTGACCATAAGAAACAAGACACTAAAGTGAAAGCCAAATCTATAAGTGAAACGGGCCAAAAAGAGAGTAAAGAAGTGGAAGAAAAAGCAAAGCCAAAAGATGATGTGAAACAAAGACTCTTGAAGCCTGAAAAGCAATTGGTTAAAGAGGAGAAAAAAGAAGTGAAGAAAAAAGAGGAACGACCCTTGGCAAGTCTTCCTAAGAAAGATGAACATGTTGAGAAAAAGAAGGAACCTATGAAGAAGGACTTGGGATCCAAACCTAAAAAAGATTTTAAACCTGAGATAAAGAGAGAGGTTAAGAAAGAGGTTAAACCAGAGGAGAAGAAAACGAGTAAGCCAGTTGTTAAGGATGCAAAGAAAACATCTGGAATTGCATCTTCTGACATGAGAAAGTTGTCAGGCAAGAACGGGTCATTAAAGAAGGACACGACAATCACTAAAAAGGACAGTTTATCTAAAGGGATGAAGTCTAAACCAGAGAATAATGAAGAGCACCATCTGAAACCAAACTCTAATCAAAAGTTGTCTGAGGATATTGGAGCAGAGGTTGAGAAGTTAAAATTGGAAAATCAAGCATTGGATGAGGAAGGGAATTGTTTAGGTTCTGCAGCTAAAGGCACTAAGCAAGCTGAGAAAGATCATCAGTTGAATGGAGCACAAAGTGGGACAGACTTGTCAGAAACTCCAGAGAAATTTCGATGTACAGAGACACTGTCTGCCTCAAATTCTGCTCTGGGACCATCTCCTTCACCGCTTGCAAAGACTCCAAAAAGTGAGAAGAGTGTGAATTTTGATCTCGTGCCAATGGAGCACGGGTTGATGGATGGAGTCCTTGAAATGGTCTCTCCAGCAAACAGTGGAGGACAGATGTCATTCTGTCCGTCTCCTGAAAATGATAATCAAGACACTGGTCCTGAAGATGCTCATGGGGCAATTGGCTCAAAAAGTCATGTGACTGCCAACTCCACGTCTTTGAAGGACATACTCCCAGATGCCTCGTCTACGGTCACATCCCTGCCTGCTGAGGAAGGTTCTCCACACTCCACTGAAGTTGATAATTCTTTATCAGTTTCTTTTGAGCAAGTAGTACCCCCTGTTGACCGGTCAGAAGATGGCTTGTACACCAATGGGCATGATTCAAAAGCGCATATGCCGTTAAGGACATTCAGTAATGGCGACCAGAACTATAACGGGTCTGAGAAACACCTCTCTGGCCCGCAGGCTCTTTGCCCTGATATCCCACCTCATGATGTTGACCTATGTTTGGTGTCACCTTGTGAATTTGAGCATCATAAATATCCCGACAGCCAAACAGGGTTGCCTTGCCCAGGTGCTCACAACTTCTCACCTGAGAGTGACCAGTCTCAAGAGCCTGCTAAGTCACTTTCGCAGTGCAACAGTAACAGTGTTTGCTACTCGTCACAAGGCCAAGAGACAACACCAACCTCAGTCACCGACTCCCTTCCTACAGTCTCGGATTCTGATGTCCCGCCAGCTACCGGAGAGTGTCCTTCACTTAGTGAAGATTTGGATTCTGATGATGAGTCTGCTGACCTTTTCCCACCCAATCATCCACATGATCATCCCAGCAGTCACTTGTTTCACATGGACCCAGCACATTCTTCCCCAGATCCTCCTCCAGCACCAATGAAGGACTTGCCCCCACTCCCACCTCAGCCTGGTGCCTGCATGGTTGACCCTGAAGCCGATTCCCAAGGCAAGTCTTCAAAGAATGTAGCTATGAAGGCCAAAAAACCAGCAACGTCGGGCACACACAAGATGGCAGCTGCACATACTTCAGCACAAAGTGGCAAGACAAAGGCTGGTTCTCAGGCAACAAGCGGTACAATTAGGTCTTCTTCAAGCTTGGATACAAAGTCTGCTTTACGTAGTACCATTGGTAACACAAGACCAATGTCAGCAAGTGCAAAACTACAATCAGGTGATTTTACTATTTTATATCACAGTATGGGTCAGGTTTTGGAATGTTTATCTTATTGACCAGTGCTGGAGGTCATCCAGCTTCCCTGCAGAGTTTTAAGCATTCTTCTCCTCCTCCTCTTATCCATTAAGCACTTCCCCTTGAATCTAAACGCTGGGGAAAATTGTGACTCAGAGCTGTTAAGGCTTTGGGCTACTGATCAGAAGATTGTAAGTTCAAATCTCAGCACTCCCAAGTTTGGCTTTTGAACAAAACCCTTAACCCTAAAATGTAAGTTGCTTTGGATGAAAAATGTTAATCAATATACTGTAAATGATCAAAAGGGGGAGGGTATAATCCGATGAGCTGACTCCGGTGTTGGGATTAGGGGAGAAACTTGAAACTCTGGGGTATTGGATGTCCAGGAAATTTAAGAAAACTAATTATGGAACTTTTTTTTCCCCCCCTTTTATAAAGGTTTTTTAATACAAGAAATCAACCCAAAACAACGTTGGCATCTCCTCCTCTCTTTGCAGGTTCAGCAAGTAACAAGACACATGCTGCAGCTGTTTACCTGGACTTAGCATACCTACCCTCTGGCTTTGCAGCGTCTATGGTTGATGTGGAGTTTTTCCGCCGTGTGCGCTCCTCCTGCTATATAATAAGTGGGGAAGAATTGTACAAGAACTCGGTCATGAGGCCCATCCTTGAATCGCTGTTAGAAGGCAAGGCGGCCTGGGCAGACATACAGGTCAGTTATGGTTCAACTTGTGCATGCAATAAACGAATGTGTTTAACTGTACATTTTACACAATTATTGAATTGTCCAGTAACTAAAAAAATCAAGGGGTTCCTTTTGTGTGATGTTTTAAAAGCAAATTGTTAAAACGTTTCCTGCTTTTTGTTGATCATTTTAAACCCACCCGACTCATTGTAGCTTCTCGTCTTTTTCAGGTCACTCTGATCCCCACTTTTGATTCACTGACAATGCATGACTGGTACCAAGAGACGCATGAAAGACAAAAAGAGCTAGCAATAACGGTACTGGGAAGCAACAGTACAGTGGCCATGCAGGATGAAACATTCCCTGCCTGCAAAGTGGAGTTTTGAATGGGAAATTGGGGGGGGAACAAATTCACTCCCATTTTGAGCACTTGGGCCAATTCAGCTGTAACGTTCATAGAAGGTTTTTGTTCAAAGCTTAGTAGCATTTACATAACTGCTCAGATATGCATTGAATTAATTAGCATAAACTGAGAATTAGCTGAAAACAAACTGTGACTCTCCATAAATGAAGATTTACAGAAGTTATTGGTATTATGTTCTAGATCGTGTGTGAACAAAAGGAGTAAACAAAAGTTCGGGGTGTTCTTTTTTTTCTTTCTATGCCGTAGTGAAATATTGATTGTTTTAACAGTCCCAAGCTGTATAGACTTGACAGATCATTTTTCTTCTTTCCCTCATTACTACAGTCGGTTTTGCATGGTTGCACAGTTTGGATTTTTAGCACAAATGGGGATACACAAAACACAGTGGACTTGTGTAATGGACGAGGAGGCTAGACGGTCAATGCACCGGTCCCACAGGGTTATTTTTAATCCTCTTTAAATGATAAAGGGTTTGCTTTGGGTGTTTTATCATCAAGCACCCCCCCACACACATGTTTTACCTGTTTCCTGAACCATAATGAATGATTCTTTTGTTAGGATGAGATCACAATTGCATGTTTTGAACAGTTTCAGTATTTGTTTCATCTTCACATTTGTTGTTGATGGTAATCATGCACCACACAAGCACCAGTGTTTAGGAACGACTTGTTTACTGCATCCTTGGATTTATGCTGCGTTCAACTAAAGCTTGTAACTTGGAATCTCAAACCAAAGAAAAAATCTCCCCTTAACTTAGAATTCCTACTTGGAAAGTTGGGAAGGTCTCCTTAACTTGGCTTATGACTTTATATCATTAAAAAAAAAAACTACTTTGAGTTAATAGTCCTAATATTAATCAACCTGATCAAATCCGTAAGACACAAGCTCGCTGTTTAGATGTAAATTTATGATAATTTTTCTGTTGGCTGGCTAGATTAACACGCATCCATGTTTTTTCCACTTTATAGCTCAAGCTTAAATATTTCACAATTCAGACTTTCCATTTCTGAGTTAAGTTGAACGTAGCATAAGTGTAGTCCAGGACTAATTTTATCTTGTGACGGTACACTGTGAGCCAATTTTGTTTTAGAAAACAATCATGTATATTCTTTGCTTTTACAATTGTTCTGTTTTGATGCATGGTAATGAGTCTGTTAATTACCGTTTCCTGGATTACAAATTTCCAGATTTTGGTTCAGGATATAGTATGACAGATTTGTTTGGAGCTTTTTCAGCATCTTAAGGTTTCATTTTTCCCCATAAAAATTTATGACATGAATGCTTCACCCCATTTTGTAATCAGCCACCCGAGACAGGTTTTAGTTTTGCATTGGGCCTACGGAGCTAAAGTAAACCCCAAATTGGCAGTGCAGACAGTTTTGCTGAGTAAAGAGCCCACTCAGCTCGGCTAGTTGGCGATCTGAGACTAGTGTGGTGGCATTTGCATGAAAGTTAAAGATTTCCAAGCTGGTCTGTTTTGAGCGGAGTGTATCGAAGAGGAAAGGGGGTTAGACAGACTAAAGGATTAAAGTGCTGCTGCATGGCTTCCTCTAGGTCGAGCTGAAGTGCGTGCTAAGGTGAAAGTGGAAAAGGACCAACATGTCACTGAAGGAAGTTTAAATCAAAACTCTGATTATCATTATAAAATAAGTCTTGGACACTACTGAGAATCAGGTGTTAAAGATTAATATGAATGTTATTCAGGGTGGGTTTGATATTTAATTTAGAAAAATAAAATAAAATGCCACAAGTTGCTTTTGAGATTTTGCAGTGTTGATCTAAAACTAACTTTTTAGCAGTGGCGTTTTTTGCGTTTGTGCACCATTTGGCACACCATTGAGAAAATGGATTGCTGTAAGTCTGTCTGTCCATGTAATGGTTAATGGTGGACGAAGGAGTGTGGAAGTGGATACATTGAGCATCCTAAATAGTGCGCTTCTAGAGGAGACGCTTGCAAATCCTACCGCTTGGGGTGATTTTTTTTTTTTTTGTCCCCCCCCCCAAAAAAATGTGTGTGATTTAAGCAGTTTGTAATTCAACAAGTTCACAAGCCTTAAACACTATAAAATCCAAGTTGTCTGAACAAATAAATGCTTCAGATTCATGATTTTGAATATTTGCAAACTGGGTTGTGAGTGGGGGGGAGAACTCCATTTGCATTAATGTAGTCTGCACTATTTAAATTTTTTTTTTTCTCCATCTTAAAAATAATTTTCTTCATTGTCATCTCGACATCACATCAGGTTTGTCATTTGTATCTGAGTATTAAAGCCAAGTCTTGAATCAAGGAAACTGAACTTTACACCTGTGATATTGGCATAACTTGATTGTTAATATTATATAACTAGGGCTGTAGTCAAAACTGTTATTGTTGCTCCAAGATCAGGATTCATCAAGCCCATGTCTTCAGGGGAACAAGCTTGCAAGTCAAGATTGAGTCCAAAATCTATGAAATCCTTCTTGAGGCCAAGTCTTTGTATCGGCTAGTTGGCTTGTGGTCAATATGAGCATTTTTGTACAGACACTCAGCTGAGCCCATATTTATTGAGACCAGTATCCAAGATTAAGAGCGTTCAAAGTACAAATGCCAAATGTCTGTGACTGGTCCAAGACCAGGGCTACCTGAACTCAAGTCAAGACTCAGTTTTGGGGGTGGGGGTTTAAGACCAAGACTATATTTAGCAAGACTAATGGCCAAGGTTGAGACTAATCCAAGGCAGTTTAGAAAATGGCTTAGGACCAGCTGTGAGTCCTATAGCCCGAACTATAATGGTACAGTAACGTCTCCAAAATGTTTCCTGGTGTATAGGGAGTTAAATACATAAGTTTTCATAGTTTTTGAGTAGATCAGGTACTAGGGTGGTGTTGCTGGTTTTAGAAACAGGTTTACCAACCAAAAAACTTTTAGTCAAAGTACTCATCCTGATAATTAGAGGATGATTAATACACATTGTACATGGACCAGAAAAGCTTTAGTCCAAGTGAAGACCTACAAGGTGATTTACATTACTGTGGTAACGTTTTGTCCCTTTTAACTGAAATTTTTTTTATTGAAATGTACAAGGGTAAGTCAAAGTTCTGAGACAAATAAATCTTTATGAAAATAAAGCTATTTCTCTACATATCCTCCATTTAAGTCTAAACACTAATGTAAG
>JAOBAM010000007.1:27926014-27936807 GCA_025212355.1 Notarius kessleri | reverse complement strand
CGCAAGAAACACAACAAATAAACAAAAACGTAGAAAGTACGAGAGAGCGAAGTACCGAGGCAACCGTCGCACCTGAATCCTCTGTGGTGTAGTGATAAAGTGGTGGACTTCAAAGCAGAAGGTCCTGAGTTTAATTCGCAGCAAGAACAGTGAAAAGCAAATTAAATTAGAAAGATAGGTATATAAGTGTGACTTATGAAATTAATTGGTTGGACCAGCTCTTATTTAGGGGTTTCAAACGAAAGGGGATGAATACCTATGCACACTCCAGATTTCTGTTTTTTGAACTTAATTTTTGTTTGTGCCACAATAAAACAACAATTTTCACCTTTAAAGTGGTAGGCATGTTGTATAAATCAAATGGTGCTAACCCCCCAAAAATCCCTTTTAATTTCAGCTTGTACTGCGACAAAACAGGACAAACACCAAGGGGGATGAATACTTTTGAAAGGCACTGTATATCTGTCAATCCATCCAGCACAACTATATATCTATCCATCCATCCATCCATCCATCCAAGCTATATATCTCTCCATCCATCCTTTCCATCACAGCTAAATTTCTCTCCATGTATCCATCGTTCAACCACAATTATACTTGTATATCTATCCATCTATCCATCATAGCTATATACCCATCTATCCATCCTTCCACCATAGCTATATATCCATCCATCCATCCATTGCAGCTGTATTCAGTATATGGCATGTGGACGCCTGACCATTACTCTAATATGATGGGATACTCCCATTCCAAGACTATGACCATTAACAGAGTAGGGAAACTGTAATCCCACAGCATATAAAACATCCTACACTACTGTGTGCTTCCAACTTTGTGGCAACAGTTTGGGGAAGAACCATCTATGGGTGTGATGGTCAGGTGTCCATATACTTCTGGCCATATAGTGTATCTGTTCATTCATTCATTCATTCATCCATCCATTTGCTGAAGCTATATATCCATCCATCCATCAAAATATTTTAGGATGTTATTTTTTCTAACATTGTTATGGTGCTGTGCTAGTGTTTTCTCTCCTGTTAACATGCTATGAATTCTTCCATATTTAGAGAATATCATGGCTGTGACCTTGATGCCCATCATTATGCCCTGAGTAGTGTTTAATAACAGATCAGATATGAATAAGATAAATCCCTGAACACAGGAACTTCCTCTCTCTCTCTCTCTCTCTGTCTCTCTCTCGCTGTGCTGCTGATGATCATAACATGTAAAATGACACAAGCCAGACCCCCCATAACCCTCCCTCCCAAAATTCCCTCTGGCTCCTGACGCCGGGTTGGTCTGCATCTACATCAAACGTGCAGTATGTAAACCTCACCACTGCCATTCATGCACCGGTATCCTTTTATGGGTCGACTCCTGACACCATATGTTACAGCCGGGGAAAGAGGACCTTAGTGTTTTAGTGTCTCAGACAGAACAAAGCACTCACAAGTACACTTTATATATTAGGAAGAACATTGTGGTGTGTGTGTGTGTGTGTGTGTGGGTATGGGTGTGTGAATGAGCAGATACTTCATGAAATATCCCTAACACTTTACATTAAGATTCCCTTAACAAACATAATTAACCAACTTGAGCATCAAGTAAGTAATAAAACACTCAATTAATAAGCTCTTAATAAGGCACAAAAAATGTCTCTGTCCTGAAGGTGTCAGAAAATTAAAAGTTACAGCTTTGCCTCTGACAGTTACAAAGCACTAAAAGTGGAGACTCCATCCATGAATGTCAAATAAATGCATCCTTACATAAGAATTCACTATTTCAACAATTACACATTTTTCTTTAAAAAAAACAAACATTTTAATTTATTATAAGTTTAGTTTATGTCTCATACAAGTCTCTGTTGATTAGAAATTACAAAATATTAGAACAAATGCATTACAAAATACTTAAATATCACTGGCACAAAACCCTGGCTTCACCTTTAAAGGGACAATGTGTAAGAATTGGCCACATGGCAAATTCATACTCCACATTCCAAACAAATAGGGGGCAATATATCAACAGAAAGTTGGGGTGTTCATCCTTATCGTAAGAAACAAAGAAATGCAAAGTGCCTCCTCACCCTTAGCCCCCAAAGCACCACCACCACTCACTGAATCATCACTCACTGATTATGTCACAAAGCTATTTTTTAGATGACGTACTACTGGGTTCGTAAAATCTCGGTATCATATCAGTAGTGCATGAGACCACTATGGCTTGCGGCACAGAAGATGTGTAAACTTTTTATTAATTATGCGACTGATCAAGCCCATTCATCATAGCTGAATGTTCTTGAAAGTTTTGTAGTTTATTTGGTTGAATAATTGGGCTAAAAAGAGGAGCGCTACCTTACCTTTGCGAGACTGTGCCCTCGCAGTTTTAGCTTGTGAATTAGCATTAGCAGATCTTACACCCAGCCACTACAAAACTCTTCATGAGCATCTAGGGATTTGTAAATTTTAAACTCACACAAAGTGCATGCACTCAGTCCAAAACCAAGGTCGTTTACAATGTTCAGGAAGGTGAGCGAGTGAAAAATCATTGATCCGACCTTTAATGTCAGTTGTAAAAATCAATGACTTTACCTTTAATGCTAGATGAAAGTTTGTTGGGAAATTATTTGTCACGTTTCGTCATTTTGCTGTTCTTACATCAAGTTTAATATTCCATAACGTTAGCAATCTTATAATTGCCCTTTGGATTTAACTTGGCGTTTCCTGGCTGTGATGTTTTGTTAATTCTGCCCAGCCTGGGGCTTCAAATTGTCAGTCTGCAGAGATGCAGCTTAATACAGCACTGTGTCAAAGGTTGGATTAAATCAAAGGGGGCGACCCAAGTCAACTTCTTTCAAAACTCATCACGCTTTTCATGAGATGTCTCTAGACACACGGCTGTCACATCATCCTGTAACTGCCTGAACACATGCTGTAACAGTGTGTGAGTCATGAGAAGTGGACTGATTGTTAAAACCACATTAATGCACGCTGCTCCGAAGACAATTATAAAACATAAACGTCATATAAACTTCTTAGCAATGAAAGACCTAGGCGCAGTGTGAAGCCCACTCAGCTTAAAAAGTCTTTTAAACACACTATGTACAGGCTGGTTAAAATCTACTTCAATTAACCAATAATGATCTCATATCGTGTGATAGCGTTCATGCAGCTCCAGCAGAAAGCAGCACTCTGAAGATGAAGGAAAGTCAAAATACCTGAGTTTTACAGAAAAATGCTGTGAAATGTATAAAAATGTCGTCTCCCTACAGCACTTTTGTCAATATCTGCACTGTGTAAATGCTGACTGCTGTATAAGTGCTTGTTTTTCTGGGTATTATAAATATATTTCTATTGTATCTTATCATTATATTGATCTAATTTGCTGTAACATATCATTTCAATGTCATTAAAAAAAAACACAGCAAAAATCTGGAAAAACTCATTTACAAAGAAAAAAATAAAGAACTGAATCAAAGCCCAATCCCCAGCAAAGCAGCAGGAATAAATTGCATTTGGATTCTACCTCTTTTAAAAGACCATCGTTTCATCCAGAACTTGGAGAAGGACGGCCAAGAGTGGTTGAGGAGAGAATCAGCCATCGAACACTCAAACAGGAGAGCAAGAAAAACACAGAAATCCCTGACATGCAGCAGAGTCAAGAACCAACTGGAGTTTAGTGAACATCTGATCCAAAGATCCAAAGCTGAGGAGGACAGAGTGAATGGGGAGGAGAGAGAGAGAGAGAGAGAGAGAGATTGTGAGTGAAACAGGAAGAGAGAGAGGAAGAAGAAGAAAGGAAGGAAGAGTGGCAGAGTGAGAGAGAGAGAAAGAAAAAAGGAAAGAGAAACATACAAGAAAGAGATGTAGTAAGAAACAGAGATAGAGACAGAAACAGTAAAAGTGAGACGGCGAGAGAGACACACACACAGACAAAGAGATAGAGACAGAGGTGGAAAGCGAGAGAGTAAGAGAGACAGATAGAGAGACAGGGTTGCGGGTGTAGATGGAGAGGAATGATGCATGTTAGAAGCTGAAGCTCTCAGGAGGATGTGGAGCGGAAGGAGAGTGTCTTTTGGTCTCGAGCTGACAGAATGAGGACAAGACAAAGAAATTCAGAGAAAACAGATTTGGACTGAAGTGTGGGACTTGTCACGCGTTTCTTTGAACCCAAAGCCAGCTCATATCTCACAGCCTCAACACCTTCGCACTGGCCAAGACAGAATCAGGAAGGGAAAACTCCAGCAACACTGTGCGAGGAGAGCGAGTAGTTTGAGAGGAGAATTCATGCTAACAAGAAGAAGAAGAAGAAGCTTTTATTTGTCACATGCACACTTAAGCACACAGTGAAATTCATCCTCTCCATTTAACCCATCTGAAGCAGTGAACACACGCACGCACACACACACACACGCACACAGAGCAGTGGGCAGCCATACTACGGCGCCTGGGGAGCAGTTGGGGGTTAGGTACCTTGCTCAAGGGCACTTCAGCCCAAGGCCGCCCCATGTTAACCTAACCGCAGGACTGTGGGGGAAACCGGAGCACCCGAGAGAAACCCACGCAGACATGGGGAGAACATGCAAACTCCGTACAGAAAGGCCCTCGTCGGCCGCTGGGTTCGAACCTAGAACTTTCTTGCTGTGAGACAACAGTGCTGACCACTACACCACCGTAGTAACAGCAGTTGAGAAAATGTAGTAATACTGCATCACATAGAGGAGTCGCTACAACAGGAGAATGTTAAAACTTTGCTCTATTCAGTAGCTAATTGCTGGTAGCTAGTAATAGCTACAATATCAGTATCTAATAGCTATCACATCTCATAACTACAGTAGCTAGCTAGCTGGCTAATTAGCTGTTTGTACGTACAAGCCTGTTTCAGGGATGCTAAACAAATTTGACCTACAGTCAGGGGTAGATAAAGTACAGAGAAACTGTACAATATTTGGGTACTGTGTCTAAATTACAATTAAAAATAGAAGTATGGAGGCAAACGTCTACTTGAGTCATACTCAAAAGATTATCTTTTTAACTATGTAAAAATTCAAATGAATATTTTTAAATATATTTGTCCACAAGTGCTATTGCAAGTATGACTAGCTAGTTTGCTAAGTGATTAGCCATTAGGAAAATATTCTGCTAATTCACAGATACCTCGAATTTAGCTTACCGGTTAGTTAATGACTAATAACCCATTTGTAATGAATGCTAAGGCAAAAAACAAAACTTAACTAGTTTGCTAACGTAAGGAACTAATTTACAAAACCTAAGTAGCTAGTTAATTTAACTAGGTAATTTCCTCACTTAAAATAAACTTAGATTTGATGGTGAATTTTAAAGGCTGATATTTCATTGTTATGTAGAAGCTAAAGCAAGCGGCTCATCCTGTGTGAATCTGTAACAACAACAAAAAAGAAAGAAAAAGAAAAAAGTCAAATCTGATGGGCTCTGTAATAAGTATGACGAAGGTCTAAATAAAACTTTAAAGAGCGAAAAGTTGGTTTTTCCTCTTAGTCGACTAAGATTGCAAGTACAATTATTTCCAAAAGGGAATTAAGTACATTAATAACATCATTACTTTTCACTCCTGCCTACAGTTTTGTATTACAGAAAACACAGATAAACTCTATTTACTGGTATATCTGTAACCAAAACTGATATAATCTTATTATGAGTAAAGGTCTGGAGTATCATTATGAGTAAATATACAAATATATAAAATATATTAAGCGTTAACTGTGTGTACACCCGAAAATAAAATATAAAATTATTACCAAGAAATTAGAACCACCTGGGTGTGTTCTAGGAGTCAGTGTTGTTATGTGATATTTAGTAGCTAGCTAATAGCCTACTTGCTAATTAAGGTTAATCTTAGGAGATTCATCTAAGAGCGCACAGGGAGGATAAACAAACACATGACGTTTGGTTTTATGTTAGCACATAAAACCAAGTAATTATCAGTCAATCACAAGTCACACATTCAGAAGGTCAGGGACAGACGTAGATTCTGATCTAGACCACAGAATGGAAACCAAAAGAGAAATCAGACTCTGTGTCAATAAACAACAAACGGAAGATGCGTGTGGGAAAACACTAACCTTAAAAAAAAAAGCTTATTCCTGTGTGCAGAGTCTGTTCATTCACAACACAGTGGATTACCTAAACTCTGCTCACTTCCCTGCTTGACAAGAAAAGTGAAGTAAGTAATGACTGACCGGAACACCCTCCCCCAACAAACAAACAAACAAACCTTATGGACGCATCATATATGGAATAAAACCCTTCAGGACGTGCTGTTATTGGAAAATTAAAAACTAGAAATCAACTTCATGGTGGTAAAAATAACTCACACGCGGCATTGTTTCCAATAACAGCACGTCCCAAAGTGTTTTATTCCTCTAACACCATAGCAGTTACCCAACAACTACGTTTTATTTTATTTAAAAAAAAAAAAGACCCAAAGTTTTTGTCCATTTATAGTTACATTTTATGTTGTGGAACATTCAAGAAAGGAGTCATTTGCATTATAGCAGCTATAAAAGGTTGTTCACTTCCACTGAAGTTGTTCACTGAAGATGTCAGAAAGCTTGTGTAGAGCTTTATCTCTGACAGGTACACAGCTCTGACACTGGAGACTCCTTCCTTAAAATGTTTGTCCTTAAAGAACAATTCACCAAAGTGATTTAAAAAAAAAAAAATCAGTACTAGCCGTACTAGTCCCTGTGAATGAATGGTTATTATAGAAACGGTAAGGTAATAGAACTGGCACATTAATATAAACCCTTCGGACCTTCTTCCACATATTGTACATCAATCCCAAGATGTTCAATGGTCAATATTCAGTAATCTCCAATGCTTATTTCACCATTTCTCATTTTCCACTTGTTTGAATCGTATGAAACTGAGTCAGTCATTTTTGCAGGATTTCACTCACTGAAACCTGTTTGGATTTTAGCAACTTTATAAACACAAACTATACGACACACACTTTTATGCACATGAGCAAATTTGAGATATTATACAGTACAAAAATATCTGGATTGGTTGAGGACCACGAGAAAGGACCACAAGGAATGACATGGAAAGAACTATTTCATTATTTTAGCTTACAGTTACATTTCCCACATGACTGTTTTATAAATAGTATGTACTGTATTTTGTGCATACTGAATATACAGTTCATCCCTTAACATTTATACTAATTCTTATTTTGTTTTGTGTGTGTCAGTATGAGCAGCAGCCTCATAAATGAACATATGCCATTTTAATTGTAATGGCCATTTACAGAGCTCATAACTAAGCAAAAACTAATACTCACCTCTGTCGTGTAGGTTCAAGGGGTGGAAAAACGCCCTGGGACGTAATGTGGAAAAAATAATAAAAATTAAAATAGTCCCTCAGCAGGTGTGAGTAAATACGTCGTGTCTGTTATACGCATGGTGAAGAACGAAGGTTTTTAACCCAGAACCCTGTCACTTACTTCCTTCTTCTACATTCTCAAAAAGCAGACAAACTCCTCCTTTAGTTATCTCACACACACACACACACACACACACACACACATACAGAGTAAATTCATCTGAAGTGCAGAACCAAAAAGATGCTGATACACATCAATGTTTTAAAAAGCAGCTTCAGTGGAGTGTATTCATCTCAACTGTCGTTACACATTGTGTGTGTGCATGTTTGCACAAACGACCAAAAGCTCTGTCAAAATGATCTGTGACATCAACTGTAAGTGTGTACAGCTGCTGCAGGGTGAAAAGGAAGTGCATTTGCATCATGCTTTGCATGAACTTTTCATTTCCATCTAACGGCACAACACGTCCTGCAGCCGAGCTCAATTTTTACACTTTTCAAAAATAATTTTGCTTGAACTTTCTTAAAGTGTGCCTGAAATTCGTGCTTCAGATCTTTTTGTACCTGTCTATTAGTGTCGTGGACACCAATATGATCATATATCAAGAAAAAAAAATACAAAAACAAGATATTTTCATTTTCATTTTAAAGTTCATTCATCCAATTAAATGCTCTACGCTCTAGATATGCCCTCTTATTCAGCAATCAAGTGTCAAGTATAATCACAACACAGTCCTATTCAATTCTAGATTCTGATTGGTCAGAAGGTGTTGATTAGTTTTCTATAACAGCATCTCTGATGGTAGTGCTGCGGTTTACACAAGTTTATATTATTGTAGGCAGCCATAATGTAAAGGTTAGAGAAGCAGGGTTGGGACCAAAAGGTTGCTGGTTCAATTCGACCAGCAGGTGTGAGTGGAGGGAGGGAGGGAATTAACAGCACTTTGCCCTCCCTTTACATCCATGGCTGAAGTGTCCTTGATCAAGGCATCGAACCCATAGCTGCCCACAGCTTCAGATGGGTTATTTCCAGAGGAAGAATTTCACTGTGCTGTAACGTACATGTGACAAATAAAGGCTTCTTCAAAAAGCCCTGTTCTTTTTCTTCGATTAATGCACTTGTTCTAACATGTTATTGTTTCTATAGTCACAGCTCATTTGGAGCTCTTGAGAAGTGCAACAGAAAATAGGTTCTGTTGTCTGAAAAGCGCAATCTCAAATCCCAAAGATGCCACAGCCATCCATCCATCCAAGAGAGCATAACTGGCACGCTGCGCTCATGGGAAGGGTTTAGACTCTGTGAGGGTGTCTGTCTGTGAGCTCATGCATGACCAGCTAGGATTTAATCAGGGTTAGAGAGAAATTCAGGTGGAAAAAAGAAGAAGAAACAGCTCTTTTACAGTAACTTGTACAGAGGATGTGGCCCTTGCTAAAAAAAAAAAAACTTCTATAGGAATCCTGTAGAACAAGCTCTAAAGGAAACTTAATGGAAATCCTGTAGAACTTTAGTACCAAGTTCTATAGGAAAAAGTTCCATAGGCATATTCTAGAGAAAAAATTCCTATAGACCAGTTCCAGTTCTATAGACTAGTTCTATAGACCAGTTCTATAGACAAGTTCCAGTTCTATAGACTAGTTCTATAGACAAGTTCCAGTTCTATAGACTAGTTCTATAGACCAGTTCCAGTTCTATAGACTAGTTCTATAGACCAGTTCCAGTTCTACAGACCCAGCAATTCTGCAGCTACTATTGCTACAGGTTCTTTTGGCATTCTTCCATGTAAGCTGCACTGTTGATCAGTCCCTAAAATTTGTCACCTCGATATACACGCACTAGTAAATACTTGCTGTAAATTTTGGAGTGAAAATTATTAAATATTTTAAGATAGGTCATTGTGCATCCTGCTAATGGATTTATACTCATCAGGATAGATGCAGTGGTTTATTTCCACTAAAATGCAGTTACTGCAGGTGGTGTGAAGTTTCAACTCATACGAAATGTATAAATCTAATAAACGACCATATTTCCCAAAGAAAAATAAACCTACAACTGTAATTTTAGCTGTGTTTTTGTTGTTTTGCTTATTTGATTTATATTTTGATTTGTGCATCTTTTACATGTAAGCTCTGTTTGTTAATAAATCCATATTGTACTTAAAAATAATTCCTACTTCCTCCTCCAAATAATTCTGGTGATCAGTTGAAATTAAGTTGAAACCAATTGGCTGAGGCACTGAAATTTCATGACATGGTCATGACATTTTAGCCATACTTACAACCTAAAGTTCAAAAAGACAAATCATATTGCATGCCAGCAAGCTGTATATGGTCTGGGGTCCTCTGGGATCTCTCAGTTCCTTTAGTATGGTTTACCCAACAGTGGTGCCACCACTGTCATCTAAAGGAAATATCCTTGAGTAGACGCCAAAACACCAAGCCAATAAATAATGTTCAAACATAGATTTCCTACAGAACTTGAGTTTTAATAGAAATTTTCTGTCCGAAAGGCCACACTTGGCAAGTTCCATAGAACGCTAAGAAAAGCCTATAGAAACCATAGGACACAATTCAGTCTCTCATAGAACACCAGAGTTCTATAGAAAGTCCTACAGAGATCCATTGAGGCCATTTTTTGCAGGGGGACCTTCAAAAGAAAACAAGAAGAGTCAAAAATGAGAAAGTATACTTTATTAACAACACAACATGCTACACAGACACAACTGAATTCTCAATTAAACGTGAAAATAAATAGGTATTTGCGGCATCAACAAACGTGGTATAAGCCTAAAAAGAGCTTGTAGACAATTCCTCAGCTGCATTAAAAAAATAGGTACAGAGCAAAGGTTGTTTTCCACAGAAATGATGAACACATTCTTTACATTAGTTATCAGTGCTATCTGAACACTACTTGGTCTGTCGCTTGCTGTCTACGGACTGTAATTCCTGAGGTGGCTGATGCATATTGTTGCTATGGATCAGAGAATGTGGACAGATGGGATGTGACGCAGAGTTATCATGACTATTCTGAAATTATCCAAATGACACCGTCTCCTGTAAGCTGATCTGACACTATATGCAAACCTGCCACGAGCACAAGCCATGGTACTGAGGTATAGCTGCTCAAGTGTGCATTGTTTCACAGGTGTTCTTTGTAAACTTGCAGAAGTATTTAGGTGGATCCTTAAACTGTAAAGTATAACTTTTTAATGCTGGCCAGAGCAAAAGACTTCTCTGCCTGGGTGTATTTTTCCTCGCCCTAGAAAAGTGACCGGTTGGTAAAAGTTAACAGAGGCAAAACTTTCAATGAGAAGAAGAAGAAGAAGAAGAAAAATATGTATATGAGGAACAGTCCACATAAATTAGTCACAAGTGTGTTAAAAATGCTACTGGAATGTACTTGCAACGAGAAATCAGACATCTATCACCTAC
>JAOBAM010000007.1:27723479-27733972 GCA_025212355.1 Notarius kessleri | reverse complement strand
GCCCTCGCCGGCCACGGGGCTCAAACCCGGACCTTCTTGCTGTGAGGCGACAGCGCTAACCACTACACCACCGTGCTGCCCCTCGTCAAAAGTTAATTAGTGGAATTTCTTACCTTTTTAATGTGTTTGAGATCAAAAAGTAAATAGTCCTATTCCACAACTGTAGTCATTCATATGTCAAGAACTGCTCAAGTAAAGAGAAACGACATCCATCGTTACTTTAAGACATGAAGTGTCTTAATAGAAATTAAAAAAAAAAAAAAAAAACACTGAACGAGAAGGGGTCCAAACTTTTACCTGGTACTGTATATCAAATTTGTCAAAATAAATAAATGTATAAATGCATTTTATTTATTTACAAATCTTACTTTGCCATGAGTGTGAAGTCACTCCGCTGTTTAAGCGCGTTATGGTTGGGTTTTGCCAGTGGACCATTCTGTAAAACAGAGAAAAACAGTCATATAACTGAGGATGTATTAAAATATCCAACATATTGTACAGTGGAATAATTAAACAGCTTTCTTCTGAACTGAAGAATGCTGAAATTGGGTAACATTAGGATCGCCAAAGTAAATAACACCATAAAATTTCTGTTTGAATATTTCCTAGGAACAGAAACTAGAGAGAATGTGTCAATGCTTGAAATGCTCCAACACATTCCATGACCATTAATAAGCAACTAAAGCAACATGAGAACTACTTCATGGCATTAAACAGGTTTAGAAGTTTAAATATGAAACCGATGGCACAAAAGTTACAGAGCAACTTTTGTCATGTCCTCAACAGAACAGGACAAAGGATCACGTTACACAACGTACGAATACCGAAGGACGACAACTGTTTTCATATCAGAGAAAACATTTTGACCATTGACATTGTGACCAACAAAGCAATCCGAACAAGCGGAAACAAGATACAGAATTTACACAAACATCCTAATGTGTGCAAGTTTGGTTAAAATAGATAGATTCAAAGGGGAAAAATTACCTTCAGTGCTTGTGCACATACATGTGTGTCAACGTGAAATAAGACAACCTAGTCGGTTTCTTTTGTGCTGCCTATTTTAGCAAACACGTCCTTTGACAAGCCGTTCAAATTCGGCTCCCTTTTCTGTGTCACAAGGGGAGCTCATTAGAATTATGCCACTCCCTCATCCGAGTACCTCCACTCATGGATTCTTTGCGAAAGAATATTCATGAAGAAAGTGCGACCTGATTGGCTGTCGGGTGTGGAGGGTGGGTTTAGCAGTGGCTCATTATTTAAAGGAACGGTTGCGCAAATCTGCCATTTTGAACAGGGCTGTTTATACAGGGTGAGAAGGAAGCTGTGGTGCTTTATCCTTGTGGTATTTTGACCAAAGCATGTCACAGACATTTAATTAAGACCTCAGGGAACCGTGTCACCTTGTGGAAAAGGGGGAGATCAGTTTTAAAATGTTTTCAAATGTGAGCTACGTAAAACTAAAAAGTAATCAACTGATCAACATATTCTTCAATAACCAAAGAGGCCGCAGTCCTGTCCCCTTATACTGGTTCACAGACGCAAGGCTTGTGAGCGCAATCAGAAACAAGTACATGTCTTTCACATCCCACATCCCTGTACTCATTCAGCATTAGTAACCGTTGTATCCTAGTCAGGGTCACGGTGGTTTAACGACCAAAGGCAAAGGTTTTCAATTTATGCACATTTGAAATTTTATATGTTAAAAAACCCTCTGTAATTTTCTTCTGGTCCCAATAAGTATTATTAATACGTAATAATTAAAATAAGTTAGCGCGGATCGTGGCGAATTTCTGCTCGGCGATTTTCGTGACCGCTTGACGTCATTCAAGACAAACAAACTGCCTGAGTTGAGTCCACTTCCGTTTAACAGATTGCCGTTCGGCTTGAGTACAGATGTGCGTTCGGAATTTCCAAAGAAAAAACATGCCTTATGTTGCACAGTGAACTGTAACAATGGGACCAGTTCAGGAAGAAGTTTTTACCTTTTTTCGAGAGAGAAGAGGCAGAGAGAGTGGATTGTGCATGTGAAGCGAGAGGGTTGGCTTTTTCTGAAAGAAGAGAAGAGGCGGAGAGAGTGGATCGTACGCGTGAGGCGAGAGGGTTGGCTTTTTCTGAAAGAAGAGAAGAGGCGGAAAGAGTGGATCGCGCACGTGAAGCAAGAGGGTTGGTAGCTGGGTAAATACGCCACTCTGTGCTCCAATCACTTCGACAACTATTCACTTTTGAAGAATCCCCATCTGTTGGAGAGTTTAGGTGTCAGCGTCGGACAGAGAAGGCTCAAACCTGACGCTGGTCCGACAAAATTTGAACACAAAATCAAGCAGTCAAAGGAGAAACGGACCAGCAACGCTCAAGCAAAAAGGAGAAGATTGGAGGTAAACATTTTTACCTTTTTCATTTAAATGCTCAGTAGCTGAAAAAAATAATTGATGGACAAGATGAGATGTCAGGCCCGATATACTGACACCAGGAAATGCCGCGGATGGCAGGCTAATGTGGCCTACCGGCGCACTGTCCAGTAATCATTACCTATATCCACGAGGGAGGGCGGTTTAATTATTCTTCAAAAGGGCTCTTATTTAGTATTACGACAAAAGTAAGAATTTATCATAACTACCAGGATAAATCGTTTGGGCGCGAGTCTTGTTGAGGTCCGGGGTCACCATGATCAGAGTCAGCCGAGTCGCTGTCCGATTCCGAGGCCGCACGGTCAAACCAGTGAGCCACATTCACCAATTGCTTCACAATGGCCATAGGTTCAAACATATATGGTTTCACCTCTCGATATTTAATTTGGAGAGTTCCTACTTCAAAATCACCATCGCTTTCAGACATTTTACACAACCTCTCACGACCAAAGTCCATACACATGTGCTCGGTTCGCAAGTAAACAGAGCTGCTCCCATTCTGTTTGGCTTGAATGACGTCACGACGACGGTCCCCTGGCGGTGAAAGTGCGCATAAGCGAGATGTAAACAAACCTTTGGAAATTGGACAAAACAGTATATTTTAACAGTTTTAGGGTGCAAATCAGACACTAGGAAAATTGAATTTGCTTTTTGGGTCGTTCTTCTAGACAAAGTTGATATTCTACGTTTCACCTCCGATCATTGCCTATGACCTTTAAGCTTTGTGGTTTCCCTCCAACATACGCTGCCTTTTTTGTCTTATTAACTCTCAGACAGAAGAGAGAGGCTAGTGAGGGAAGGACTATTTACAGCTGCTATAACGCACGTTAGAACTTGTTTTGCAGACGTTCCATGGCATTAAATGTAACTATAGATGGATAAAAAGTACATGCTGACAAATTACAGTGGTGTAAGAGGAATAAAATACACTGGGACAAGCTGTTATAGGAAAATCATCCATTTCAGTATGGTAACAGTAACTCCACTTCATCATGCCACCCTGCCACTGATTTTTTAAAGCAAATCATTCTTTGATATTGAACCGCTTTTATGCTTATGGTACGTATTGACGGATCATTTTGAATCTCATGCAACAAACATCGCACGCGACTTAAAATATGATTAAACATGGAGTCTGGCAGTGCCAAGCCAAAATCTCAGTTGAGGTATCAACCCTTATACACACACTTGAAATAGACAAGTACTTGATGTGAAGAACTGAAATCTCCTTGTTCCCATAGCCGCTATATAAGGGAGTGAAAAATTCACACTGGACTCATGAGCAGTTCAGATAAGCTGAGGCAGGGCTGGTGTTTTCCCATGAGCCTGATGACTCCGGTTTCCTGTGCGATAAGAGTTTGACAGCAATGACCACTCACACAAGGGGACAGCTAAGACCTAAACTATTCGCTTCAAAAGGAGAGGGCCGAGAAACGTTTTTCACACTTAAGCCAGGCGGTCGTTTAAATTTCATTCTCTAAAGTTCTTTGGTTTTCTGATTCAGTTGAACTTATCTGCAGTACTTGAAGTGAAACGGCACTACCTGTCCAACATGCCTGCTCAACACTTTCAAACAATATGGAAACAAATGCCTGTTAAGACACTGTGTTAAGTACCACAATCTTTAGCACCACCAAACTGGAACAGACTTTTCCATCAGCCACCGAGTTACTGACTGGATAGTTCTGTGACCTGCTTAAGCTTGATACCATTATGTCTATTTCTGTAGAACAACAAGACTGATGATTTTCAAGCCACACCTCTCAGGAGTGTGAGGGCCATCGTCCTGCAGTGACCTTTTCACGCTGCTCGCTCTTCCTCTGTGTGGATCCTCCACAACACAAGGCATGGGCTGTAAAGGGATACACAAATCAAACTCTTATAGCACTGTTTCATGCGATGTGAAAAAGTCCTACAATCAAAAAGACAGCGCATTTATGGTTGGAAAAATCAGCAGCACCACCATGATTATAAACTGCCTTTATTCTCCAGACTGCACATCAACTTTTAAACACCAGCTTTACATTTGTCATTATTTTTCACAACGTTACTATTTAAGTAATTAGTCAGGGAGTTAGTCTCAAGTTATTTGTCAAATTAAACACATCAACCACTTGTTGCTTTATGTTAAGAAAGTGACAAACTAGATATTCGATACTGTTCGTTTAATATGCACATTCTTGACTTATTCTTTATTAAATTTGGGGGGAAGAATATTAATAGGTTCGACTGTGCCTGTCAAGATAACATTTCTGCCCAAGTGTCATCCCGTTTGAAGGTTTTATACAAGTTTAAGGCTCTGATGATAAAAATGGCTGCTGCTAGATTACAGTATGATGATCACTGAATAAAGAGTAAAAACCACACAATTAACGAAAAAACCACAAACATCAGCAACCAGCATCTGTTTGGGGAGAACAATAAATTGGGCAAATTGCTGATAAAAGCAGCAAACTCAGCCACAGTGAGACTCGAGCACCATTCTTCTCTGGTACGGCAAGTATGGGTTGCATAGCTAACCCTTTTTACTAGTCAAATAGCTTTTTTTTTTTAACTAGGCAAAAATAATAAAAAAAAGTAGTCAAATTCAAGATTAAAAACCTGCACACCTCCAAGAAAGTGGTATGAAAACTGAAGCAAAATAAAAAAAAAAATAAAAAAAAACCTTTTCCAAGTAGTCTTACACAATGTGAAGTTAATTTTAGATTGCCTTCAAGTGTGAAATATTTCCAAACTAGGAGTCTCGATGTGATTAGGGAACAGATTAGTTGACTAATGAGTTCTAATCTAATAGAAAAGCACAAAAGACAGGCACTAAGTGATTCACAGAGCGCTCATCCAGTCTCCCCAAGCAACTCCCGACTTGGAGTAAAAGATACATGACCTGAATGAGGATCGTGTGAGAAAAACGTCCAGACTTCCACATCCTCCATTTCTGCACTTTTAACATTCAAGCAGTTACACACAAAATCTACTTGATGTCTGTCTGGGACACTTCCAACAGCGCACATTGCCCTAAGTGAGCCAGAGAGCTTGATTTAATCTGGGTAGGTGGTGTTTCTCGAATTGAAAGGGGGTGGGGGGAATAGAACACACAAAATATTTATTATTTAAAAATAAATAAATTTTTATACACACACACGCACACACGGCTGCAAGAGTAGGTATACAGTAATGAAAAACAAAAACGTTCGCACAAAACGTTAGTATTAAATGAAACCTAGCACCACTAATATAATACTGGAATAATCCTTACTGTACACCTACTTTTGTAGCCCCCTGTATATGGAATAGCATTTGAGCACTCTACCTGCAAAACTGCGGAGACATCTGAGGTCTTAAACTCTGATACGTCATTTAATGACCAGGAGGTCCTGCAAAACACAAAAAGCTTTTAAAAAATCTTATTTCCAAGTCTGAGTTTTACTATGAAGCTAATGTAGCCAACAGATAATCAAAGATCATATCCTCTCGTTCCACAGCACAGGACTGGTCTGAGGAACTGTGCGTCATGGACATATGCTCACTTTATTAGCATGAACATAGGATAAGTCACTACAGTACTCGGTACACATTTTACTTTTGACTGAACTGTTCCATTAAGATGAAGCAAAGAAAAAACAAACAAACAATGCACTGCGTAATAAGCCATACTTTAACATGCGAGTCATCTGATCCTCCTGGTGTACGGGATCTTTCAACGTGAACTCAGGCTGGGTGGTGTCCTTTCCCTGACTTTGTGCGTCCTTGGTCCTTGGAGTGTGTTTGGGTTCATTAGACTCTGAAACTTCCAGTGGTAAAGTTGAGGGCCTGACTGGACCGGTTACAGCTTCTTTCTTTACCTTCTCTTCATCGTCAGCTGCTTTCTTAGGCTTCTCACTCTTCTGTGCTATGAAAGTGTAGTGGTCAAGTTCTTTGCAGCCCTCATCTTTGCCTGCTGCAGCAGCACGCACACTCTCCCTCTGGCTGTGTTCTAAACCACGCTGCCTCCTCAGCTCCCTCTTTTCCTGACTCCGGGAGGTGGGAAGTTTCCCCATCGGTGGAGCTCTGAACCGGCCTGGATCAGGATGAACGGTGTTAGTCGTTGGACTGCCAGTTTGAGGGCTTTTTACATCTTCAGAAACAGTGGGGGAAGTTTTAGGGAGAGCAGTAATGGTAATTGTGGGGTTAGCACTTGCTGTATTCTCACTACTTTTTCCTGGTAATGCAATATCTTCATTAGCTTCCTGGACAGCTCCCGTGGCTTCATTTTGCTGCTCTAAAGCAACCAAACTCTTGTGCTCACGTGTTACTTGACTATCCTGGAGCACTGCTTCCTGCTGAGGACCAGCCTCAGTCTGCTGGCTTTCCTTTTCTTTAGAGTCCTGCACCAAATCACTGCCATCATTCTGTCCATCTATTTCTATGGCAGCCTGATTAAGTTGCAGCTCTGGATCGTCCTCCTTTGTCTCCTGTTCGGAGAGCACTGCTGCTTGCTCCTCTCCTCCAGCCACCTCTTTGGCGTCTCTTTGTCCCATTGCTTCCTCTTGTGCTCTCTTGGCAGCATCAGCTGCCTCCCTTTCTTGTCTGGCTGCCTCATCGGCCTCCTGTGCTTTTCGGGCCACCTCTGCTGCCTCCTGAGCTTGCCTGGCTGCCTCTTCCTCCTCCTCTTTCCTACGTTGAGCCTCTTCCCTCTTCTTCTCTTCCTTCAGAGAACTGTACCTAAGAAAACAAACAATTCATCTAATTAACCTACAAAGAACAACCATCCCTGAGTCCATACAATGTAAACATTATCATTTCACCTCCTTCGAGCAGAACAGCCTCGGGCCAGAGCCTGGATTTTGGTTATAGATGCCCGCTGGTTCTGGTATTCGGCTCTCAGTTTGAATCCTCGCCAAGCCGCTTGAATCAGAGTTGCTGCTCGACAGCGGCTTTTGCAGTAGTCGCGCCATGAGCGCTATTACCCAAAGATACACACTTAGACACAGATGCACATCTTTCATGTTACAATATACAGAGTGTACACATTGCCGAGGCGAATTTACCTGAAGAACGATGGCTGCCTGTCTCATTTGATTGAACTCCCTCCTCTGCATTTTAGCTCGGAACCAGCGCTGGAGGAAAACGATTTTGTGCATGACGTCTTTGTGGAGCGTATCCTGAAGCTTTTGCCTTTCCAGCTCTTTGAGATAAACCTAGAAAATCAAACAACCAGAAGCTCATGAAAAATGCAGTAAGGGTTGGTAATGTAATAAGATGATCACATCTACGATATATGACCTGCATCACAATAATTGTGTTATGTTGCATAAAAAATAAAAAAAATAACCTGGTCAGGACTAAAAACAGGATGTAGAAACAATTTACATCAAATCAGCTGCTTATGAATCACTCATTATTTAAAGAAAAACCTTAAAGGTAATAAATACAATATCCATGATATCTTAATGACTTATTGTGACAATTTATCACAATTTCTATATCTTCGTCACCCAGCTCTACAGTGCAGGACCATACGATGTAAGCAAAGTGCTTCTGGGGACAATATTACTTTTTTGCTATGAACTAGACTAATATTTTAAACACTGAATCCTGCAGCAAATGATGTGCTTCCATAAAGTGAAGCTGCTCTGATTAATGTCTCATATACACCTAGTTTTTAAATTTAACAAAAGCTAGTTCAGTTTGAAGATAAACATTTCCAGCTAGTCAGGATCTAATACTTATTCAAGCTAACATAACATAACTTTAAATTAATCTGAACTCTGGTTTGTACTGCAACCTTCTCCAGTCTGATGATCCAGTATTATTTATGAACAGAAAGTCTCGAGCCAAAGATTTCCTCATGTGCTTTGTATTGCACACGGTCTCGTTTCTGAACAGCCTGATGATGGAGGACAGACAGGAAGCTGACCTTAGTTTTGCCAATTTGGTACGTCTTGGGGTCAAGGTCAAGGTTCTGCAGCAGAATCAAGATTTCTTCTGGAGAAGACGCATCTTTTGGCAGCAACACGCGAAACTGCTCAATGAACTCCTGTGGCAGGAACGCATTATAATACAGCATATATTGTAAAATTCTGTAACTGCAAATATCAACATTTACAAGAAAAATTGCCAAATTAGGTCATATTAAAAAGCATTAAAATGGCATTGGGATGTGTTATAGCCCACCTGGAAGGTGTATTTGGCACCGTATCCAGACCTTCTAATGCGCACCGTCTCTAGCATGCCTGTGTAACGGAGCTGCTGCAGGATCAGTGCCTCGTCAAAACACATCTCCTTCTGCTCACACACAACCGGTTCACATAATTAGAATTTTTAGTTAAATACCAGGATCAGACATTTATTTAGCACGGTAAAGTTACAAATCAGTGTAAAATCACTAGTCATTATAGTTCTGCCTGGCGCATCTTTTCATGGTACATTTATTGCTACAGAGCTGACTTGGCATCAACAGGAGTTGCTTCCTGACACTTCTTGGTTGCTGGCAGTTGCTTAGGCTCTTCTACAAAACCCGGCCACACTGTCTCTCACTCTTCCCTCCAAGACTGCATTTTCTCAACCCAATCTATTTTTCTCTCTCTCCATTTCAGAGCTCAAATAATCTCAACAAATAATTTGTCCCGTTCAAATTTGGTGCCTCAACTCTTAGCTGCTTTCACATATGCAGTGTTTAATCTGTCTGAATGGGACTCTGGTGTGTTCTCCCCCTATGTGAAGTAGGTGAGAACACAACAATCACACTCCAGTACAAGAGTGTCTGAGGAGGGGTTTTTTCCATCTACTTCCAAGTGAACACGTGTGAGAAAGCGATTTGACTTTGAACACTCAACTGCAGGAAGTAAATCAAACACGCCGTGCGATTTGTAGATGTGCGCTGCTAAACTTAGCCAAAGTACAGAGTTGTAGCCCTGCAGAAATACCATGTGTTTTGGAGATTTGAACAAACAAAAAGAGAAACAAACACCTCCTGTAACACAAAAATGTTACTTATATAATTAATGGAATCATTTGTGATTTCTGCTTAAAGGGTTGTTCATGTCCCCCCAATCACTGTATTTGTGACCAATAAAATAATTTGTGAATAAAAGTTTCAGGTTGTATTCAGTCCTACGTGTGCCTTTTACCTTTTTGCTTCACTTAAAATAAATAAATAAAATCACATACAGTGTGAAATCAAACCAAACCACATCCCAAAATCTGTGTGAAAGTGCACTTATGTTGCCTTCCTACACTCAGGGTTGTAGCATTATGCAAACTGTACAAAATAAATTTCCAAGTATTAATAGCATCTACTCGCATTAACAGATATGCACACTAAGGGCTCAAAATCAATGGAAGAAGCCAGCATTGTCAAATAAGTACAGCTTTGAGTGCGTATCTACACATTTAACCATCTCCAGATTAAGCACCATGTGAGTGTGTGTGTAAGAAAGAAAGATGCAGCACCTTTTGCGCATTTGAGCGCAGACAGCGGATGAAGAAGGGTTCAGCCTTCGCCAGAGTTTCCAGCAGCTTACTGAGAGAAGTCTACGGGAGAAAACGTAAGCCTTATTGTGCAATTCTGGCTTTTCTGGGCATCATTTATTCAGCAGTGTTAAATCACATACACGCAGAGCCATGGCCTCACTTTTGTTTATAAATGCCTTGAGACCTCAAGAATGGCACAGGAATAGTTTTAAGCGCTAACAAATCTAATATAGTAATTTTTATGATTAAATTGATTTATATAGGTAGCGGTCTGAGTAAATGACCTTGACGTCCGTAACGTCACAACAGGAAGTCTATCGGTCTCATCGCCATTTCTGCTGTACTAAAACTCCAATCCTCCATTTAGAGCTAATTTATCGCCATGCCACGTAGATGTGTTGCTGGCCGGTGCAGCAACACGACAGAAAGTGGATTTACGTTGCATTCATGGCCCAAGAATGTTCAAACTGCAAAGATTTGGACCCGTTTTACGAGAAGTTCACGGGCACATTGGGCGCCTACGAAGTGGTCTCTCCTCTGCTCTGGACGTTTGACTGAAGACTCGTACGAGACCTCTGATCTGTTGAGGAGCGTTGGCTATAAGCCTGTATTGAAAGAGGGTGCAGTACC
>JAOBAM010000007.1:27670097-27682345 GCA_025212355.1 Notarius kessleri | reverse complement strand
GGCGGTTTTAAGTGCATTTTGGCGGGTTTTGAACATATTTTGGGCTGGAAAACGTCAGCAGTATCTGGCAACACTGGGAGGGGGGCGCTATATTGTTGTGTAGTCATGCTAAAAGAGCAGGCTCGCCATGCAACAGCCAATGACAGTTCAAGATGACGTTTGAACATTTTTAATGTGTTGAATAATTAGGTTTGTGTATCATCGTCAGTGTGCCACTGGAAATTCCTCGGCGTGCCAGTTGTGGCACGCGTGCCTAGGGTTGCCGACCCCTGATTTAGAAGAATCAAAAACTGGTGTCACTTCACACCAACAATAGTCTCAGTGGGAGTAGCCTAAAGTTTGAAAATGAAGTTAGTTTTGTTTACAACAACAACACAACACACAAGTGCCGCCTCCTGCTATTTTACCAAAAATAATTCTGTACAAATAGGTGTGGCAATGCCACCCCAATGACTGTTTGCAAAAACCCACTTCCCCATCAGGCTCATTACAACACGTTCACTTTGTAGGGGTCTGTAGAATACTTGTTTATTCTTGCGTTTGACATCTTAAAAAGCACAACATGGAAAAATACCAAAATGCACAACTGACAGTCACTCTGTTCAACTACTGCTCTGATCAAGAGAGGTGACCAAAGCTACAGTTTCATCTCAAACGAACAGAGTGAACTGAATGCAAAAGTTAGCATGTATGGTGGATCAAGAAAGGGGAAGGAGAAAAAGAAAGGAAAAAAATTTGTTAATTTCACCCCAACATCAACTCACTACAATGAAAGAAAAATAGAAAGGTCACATTTCATACCCAATGAAGAGCTCTCTTGGATCAAACCAAATATAGCTGAAGTAGGGGTGGACAACATGACAACCAAGCAAGCAAAACATTTAGATTTCAAGATACATAAAAGATATGGTTTGCCAGTGTTGACATGGACACTTTGGTGGGGGGAGCCCACTCGCATCAAGGGATAATGCCTGCACAGAGCCCTGACCTCAACCCCACTGAACACCTTTGGGATGAACTGGAACATGGATTAGGCCTTCTTATTTGACATCAGTGCCGGTCAATTGTCTTGTGCTGTAACCTTGCCGTGGTGGAGAGGTTTGCACACTTCAAAGACCCTGAAAGCTATGCTTTTTGGGGGGGGGGCCCCTCTGGCTCCTAGCAGGTCCAACCTTACCAGATTGGTCTTAGGTGAGTAGCCAGACGAAAGACAGCACACTGGTCCTCCAGGTTGGGGGTTGGGCATGGTGCTAACAACGCCACCCTGTTTAAAAAAAGCTACCATTACAGAAACTAAAATGAGCAAATCCATCGACATCAGGCCCATAGCAGTTCTCCACCACTCTTTGAGTGGCAGTATGACCACTCCTGATGAAAGCCGAAAGGAAGTCAGGGGTGCGATGGGGGGACTGCTTGGGCCAAAGATCCGCCTTGGAGCATGGAATGTCCGAGACCTCCAAGACCAAGACAGCACAAGTCCTCAGTGAAATGACGGAGATACCACCTGGACATCCTGGGGATTATTAAAAGTCACTGGAAGGGCTTTGGACACCAAGTTCTACAAGATGGATCCATCATCCTCCACTCAGGCCATGAAAACACCCATACACATGGAGTAGCCATCATAGTAGCCTGTCAATAGTCACTAATGTTCTTGTGGCTGAATGAGCATAAAATCCCCAAAGCCATGCTCCAAAGTCTAGTGGAAGCTTTTCCAGAAGAGTGGAGGTACCGTAAATATAACAGCAAAGGCAGACTAAATCTGGAGTGGGATGTTCAAGCACATATGGGTGTGATTGTCAGGAATCAGTGTATGTGCTAGTAATTAGATACATCACAACATATAAAACATATCGTATAGTATTGTGAAGACTTTTGCCAAACACTACAAATCTTTATCCATTTACAGTTGCATTATCATAGCTCATAACGTTTATTCCCTGGGCAGCCTCTGGTTTTCTTGCCCTTGACAACATTGGGGGGGGCCCAAAGTATAAGCTCCACTGTCCTAAAGACTTTACAGGACTACAAGTTATAGCTTGACCTCCGACACTGAAGACTCCTTCCGTAAACGTTGGCAGTAAAAGTAACAGCAGTCATTTCAGGTTCTTTATTTTGAATAAATTTGAAAAGTCCTTTTTGGGGAAGGAAATGCTGTAAGAGCTCCATTTAAAAAGGACATGGCAAGAACAAGAACACTATTGTATACAATGATCAAAGGTTAGGCAATTATCAGAATTCATGAATATAACAGACATACACTCCCTAATATTTGAATTTCCACATCATCTACACGGGCTATAAATGATTCACAGTTGCTTCCTCACAACTAAAGCAAACACCTCTGATTAATTCACTATCAGAGAAATAACTAGCTTCCGTAAGAAGCTGGATAAATTTCAGTCATTGCATAAATATTGAACCATTCACATAATACGCAGTCTCTCAAGTACTAATAAAAGCTACAAAATCAATAATTATTGCATCTCCATCTTGACTGAAAGGAAACAAAGCTCTTTTCTTTGGTTTCAGCTGTAAACTTGAGAACGTGTGCATTTTCCAGGGAGAGAAAGTAGGGTGAATGCAAAATCTTGGCACACACACCAACTCAAATGAAGTTACTCTGGAAAGCCTTGAGAATATGAATGGTGCTTTCATACTGGTTAAATTGGTAAAGTCCTGACAGTTTCAGGAAATGATATTCTGATCCAGGGCTTTCTACAGTTTTAAGCATAAACCACAACTCATTCTTTGGTATTTAAAAAAAAAAGCCCATGAAATGTACAATAGAAGAAAGATCCTCTATCAGTGATATTCCTCGAGATGAAAATTTGCAGAGAAACCGTTCTGGTTGGTGCTGCTGCAGCAATCCGTCACATCACAGTGAAAGCTTGTTAGCAGAAGTTACTAGCTTAGCGGAGAGGTTTTGTTTTCCTCATGAAGCAAGAGACAGAAGCCATCACCTGGAAAGTCATTCATAATGACTTTTGTACAAAGATTCTCCATAGCTTTTTTTTTTTTTAAATGATAGCACTTATAAACCATCCCACCCACCCCCCAAGCTTCTCCCTTACAAGTTCAAAATGCTAGTTCATGTGTTTAAATCTGCACCAGTTTTATTTCTTAAATGAAAGTAGCCTTTTAAAAACCAAAGCATCTCCTTAACCTTTCCTTAGCCTTGATTCCCCAGAATCAATAAAACTCTAAAGCATAAAACAAAAAGCAACCACAAAAACATCTCAGTTGTGAGCTGGCCTGCTTAACTTGCTCTTCTTCACCAACAAACACATCATCAAAATACATTTCTAAAGCTGTGGAAGGCATTTTGAAAACATCTTAAACAAAACGGAGTTTTAGCACATGTGCAACATTTCAGATAAAAGACTTTAAAAGATAACAGATCGGTGTTCTGCTCCCTCAAGTGATGGTGGTTTCTCTGTGAACTCTAAATTCCGTTGCTTTATTCCCGACCAACGAGTTTTACAAGGATCTTCTTAGACCTAAACACGTCTCGGGCAAAAATGTTTTACTTTTTGGTTGGTTTAATAATGCGCAGTGGAAAGCCAAATCCAACCAGGGTGAAAGAACTAGAAAAGAAAGGAAGTGCTTGAGATAATCACAACATCCCAACACTGATGTTTACTCCAGTTGCGTCATGTGATCTTGGGTCACAGGATTAAGTATGGGTTTCTACTGACAGTATGTGAAGGATGAGAGAGAATTAACTAGTCAGTGGTGAGCAGACAGAAGCGATAATCTCAAGTAATATCAGCGCTGAACCACCAAAACTATTTTATGAGCAAACTAACGACTCCGTCATGTCTCTCTCTCACTGCCTGTGTGCCTCTCTCCGTCTGTATCTGCCCGTTTCTTTATTGCTCCCTCTCTTTGTTTCTCTCCATCTCTCTCTCTCCCTTCTTTCTGTGTATGTCGCCTTTCCGTCTTTTGTCTCGGTCCCATCTGTAAGCAGGAGAACACCACTCAGTGATTTTTACAGCTTTTCCTTCAGCTCTTCTTTTGCCATACAGACAGAGAAAGCACAACCATCACTCAGCCCTCCCTCAGAGGCTGGACCAGTGTATAGTTGGCCATGTGGTCCTGGCACGCCGTCCTGGAAGAACAGAACAAGAAAGGCAGCGCAAGGAAGGGGGGGAGGAAGAAAAAGGGGAAAAAAAAAAAAAAACACCCCGTCCTGAGGTAATTCAGCCATGGAGTCGTTATGGAGGCCAGATGTAGCCAGAGTTGTTCTGAATGAAAAGGCTGTCTGCATGTAGGAATGCGTGGGTGGAAATAACGCTTTTGTTTAAAGATCACCTCGATTTAAGGCCAGTAAGTCTTTTAGCAGATGGAGGGGTCAGAAGAGAGAAGGAAAACCATGCACGGAAATAAGTAAATAAATAGCTTATAGCAGTCTGTATGTCTTCTATCCAGTGAAAAATGTTTATATTTTCATATACATCACAGTTTGCGCACCAATTCTAAAAAACTCTAAAAACTTCTGGTTTTAGTTCTGCTTCCCCCCCACCACTACCCAATGGCAAGCGATTCTCAGACGGAGCGAAAGCAAACAAAACCAGAGAAAAGAGGTCTGGATGGCGCTACTGGGATGATTGAGTATCACGTCACACAAAACGGCTCTCTTGTGAGAATTTGACACCAGTCTTGGCTGAGTTCAATAAAACACTAGTCGTCGTTTAATACATCGGGCTGGAGACTTGCTGTGCCATGGTCTCCTACTGGGACACATGTAGTCCAGCTTTGGCTACCTAAAAATCTTTATTCCATTTGAGAAAGTAATCAAGCTTGTGACACAACACGCAGAAGCAGCATTAGTAGCCGGTCAACTCAAAGAAAAGAGGGAAAAAAAAAAAAAACCCACAAAGGGTCTAGTGTAATGTAAAGTTTACATCATTTCTGAAGTGATGGGTGCATTAGAGAAATAATTATTCGCCATACAGCTATTAACCATTAATCAAACATGCTTAATTCCAATCTCTGGTCAATGCCTCCTTTTCTCAGTTTCAGCACCAAGTTGAGCGTACTATTGGAACACTGACCTCATTGCTTTTCAGATCTCACTGGTGTTTTGAGTTTTCATTAAATCACTACAAGCTGCACGTACGTTTTGAGTCAATCCAGCCTGAATATTACAGTCAACGGCGTGCAAACCATTCCAACTGCAACAAACCACTCTTCGGGGGGGTATCTTCATATCTGACAAAAGATAAAATAAAAGCGCTTTTGGTTTGCACCTTGGCTACAGAACAAGAACCTCTTGGCTAATTTCCATATCCCAAATCCTCCAACATAAAAAACAGACAGGGTTGCTCGGATCCAGATCCCATTAATATTCACAACATGACACAAAGTGAGCAATGAAGCATGTTATGGAACCTTTACAAGGGAAGTCCGACCTAGAATGCAGACGTGTTCTAACAAGGTGATCATAAAAGTGGAGATCTGTAACGGCAGACTATATATATCAAACTCCAAAATCACTATACAACCAGTCCGTACAAGTTTACTGAATATCACAGAGAGGTGGGAGTGAAATTCCACTGACTGACATTAAAGGAGATACTAAAACGTTGCCACTTCCTTCTCTCCTTTACCTAGACAACGCATGCAGATTTCAGTTCATTTTTAAATTAACTCAATACTACAGTCAACCTTAAGACATATGCAAATCTTTAAAGTACATCTGAACTGGTTTGAGAGCCACGATTTGCTTCTGTGCGTTGACGCATTTCCTTTTGCAACAGGAAATCAGAGTGACCATGTATTGGAGTGCTGGAACAGCCAACAGCATTCAATATACCACACACTACTGCATCTATACAACCCCCACCCTATGGCCAAAACTATGTGGTTCTTCCCCAAACTGTTGCCACAAAGTCAGAAGAAGCCCAAATTTCATCGTGACGATGCCCCTGAGCACCATGAAGGCAGTTTACCAAGGTTAGGGTGGAAGCACTGGAGTGGCCCAACACCTTTGGGATGAACTGGAAATCTGACTGTACTAGGTCTCTTCACTTGACATCAGCACCTGACCCCACTAATGCTCTTGCAGTTGAAGGACCACAAATCCCCACAGCCACTAAAATCTAGTGGAAAGCCTTCCCAGAAGAGTAGGGGCTGATATAACAGCAAGGGGGGAGGGGACCAACTCCCATGTGTGTGTGATTAGAATGGAGAGCTAATGGTACGTTTCCACAGCAGCAAATTTCACTTCGCTCTCATTCTGGTAGTATGGGGCAAAATTCGCTCTAGTTGGGAGAAATTCATCTAGTTGGTGAATAACCAGAAGTGGGGTTGCAAGGCAGCTCTGTGAAAACAGATACTTTATTCTGTAGTTTTTGCTTCTGAAAGCTATCATGTTTCCCCTACATTTACATGAGAGCAACATGATCAAGATAAGCAGGTTGCTCAAGTCTGGATGCTGTTAATTCTCCAGGATTATAGCAACAAAAGACAAGTGACTGGGCTGGACTGCTATACTGTGGGGACCCGACAATAAAGAAAGTGTGGCCAACGTTGAGACTTTGAGCTCATCACCACTGTCACGCTAGTCATCCATCATGAAGCTAGTTAGTGAGCTACTTACCAAACATGAATAAATCATTAGCACGTTAAATTACACAAAAGTTCCATGCAGATTTCACTGGCTCCAACTAATTCCCATAAATCCTACAAAAGCTAAAATTTCATACGTTTTGCTTATTTATTTAAAATAAGTCAACTGCAGATCTATTTGCAGACAATAGCATTAAATACATGTTCATTTAAGTTCAGCAATTAGGTGCCTCATTCATTATCATTACATTGTATTTTATCACATGCATAAAACATGATATCGGCATCTCAGCCCATTGACTGGATAAGTTATTTACACAGTCGATGTCTGCGACAGATTATTATTTTTCACAGAGCTGTCAAACCACTGCCGGATATAACGTCATGTCACTGACCAGAGCAATAGGAATGAATTCACTGAGGCAAGAGAAATGGAGATGGCGAATTCTCAACTTCATGCAAATGAAAACCATGCGAGAACCAATCGATTCAGCATGTGACAAGATTGGTACATGGCGTTCTCTAGAGAGACAAGAGTTTAAAAAATAAAATTAAAAAAACATCTGACCAAGATGGCAGATGCTAAAAGCTACATGCAGCATGAAAACATGTGCATGTCAATTTAAAAGTGGTGCACCTACATTTTGTGCTGGTGCTACTAAAATTCAGTAAGGAGCACCAGTTGTACTCGTGGAAAACGTTAACCTGGAGCCCTGTCGTGTATTTGAGATATTCCGTAGGTGTAAGCCGAGGTCAGGTGTCAGCAGTGCAGATGGTGAAGAGTCATGGGGTCATCAAGAGAGATCCGATTTTATCTACTGCTTAGATGCATATTACTGACATTAACACCGAATAATCAGTCTGAGGTGGGGACATTCCAGCAAGTTGGTAAAACACTCAACCACCAACTCACACAAACTAACAGTTCATTCGCAGTTGGAAAAGGGAATCGTGTGCAGAAAGATGCAGAGCCAAAATCACAAACAAACCATGTTTACTGCTAAACGAGCAGCTACTGTGGAGCAAGACCCATGCCCAGGGCTGGGACATGTGTTCCAAAGAGCATTTTAATTGGACAAACACATAACTAGTACAGTATGAGCCATCACAAAAATGTTACCAGAAGTGACAAATTCTCTCTACAAAACCTTGACATTTTTCTTGAAGTACCATCATATAGTACATCTAGAACACCAAGGGACAGAAACAAAAAGCTCTAAACTACCGTTTTTGATTTGGGAGCAATTTAAAAGTGCTTTAACTAGGTCACATAAGAAAGAACACATGCTTCTGCATCCTGCAGGAGTGTGTACTGCAGTGCCCGAAACACATCTTGAAAGTATTAAGTATAGCGGCATGCTATAACTCACTTGGATGTGACGAAGGACGAAATAAGGAGGACCATAATTAACTTCTGACCATGCAGTCACGTTGCAGAAAGTGTGCAGGAAATGCTGTCCTACTTTATCCAAGTGGGTTAACATCACTCCATGAAGTCTCCAAAGTTTCAGGAAACCGTCTTTGCTATTTTAAACCGATAGCATTACAGCACCAGTCATTAATCAGAGCATGAAACTGTTGCTGTGGATTCTGCTCCCTTTGCCTGAAAATGCAGAGCTCTGGGATTAGTTGGCATATCCAAATGGAATCTCACGTCACGGACTGGCCTCGCCTTTCTGACTTAGCGTTGCCATTCTGAACTCAGCCTCGGGGGCGCCTATGACAGAAAGGCAGATGCTGAAAGAAAAATCGGAAAATGTTCTGCCTTGGAGAGACTGCCATTTTATTTCTTTTCAGATGATAGACATGTTTGTTTTCAGACAGGGCTATAAAAGCAGAAATGGACAGTAGGTCTTAAGGTTTATTTATTTAAAAAACAAAACAAAACAAAACTCTGAGCTACAAGTCTCATCTCACTCTTCCTCAATTTCTGCATTCTGACAACCAAAACTGTGCAACGCCTGTACGACCACATACTTCTGTTACCCAGTACTACAGGTCAAGGTCACAACTTCTCGTTTTCACTCCCTTTCTAGTCACAATATCAAGAAAAAAACAAAAACAAAAAACCCACTAATAAGGTCTGCAAAAACAATTTAAATGTGGAAAATTAGACTCAACTATTATTTTTGAACGTGAACGTTGACATGCATCAAAGTTAGAATACCCCATGACAAATTTGAAACGTATAAAAGGTCAATGCGCCATTAAAAGCTGCACAAAACACACAAGTCTCCTGCTTATTACATACAGTCATGGTTAAACAGAGGGACACCAGCCCTCTGAGACACCAGCCAGACTGGAGCATGTTTTACATGCAATTCAAGGAAAGACCACCACCACATCAGAGTTCAAACATTCACTGATAACTTTTTGCTGAGGGCGCAAACACAATGTGTTATATCAGAAACTTCTTTAGGCATCATAGGTATGGCTATATCATTTATCTTCCAACTTTAAAGTTAGGCTTAATGACCACTGGACACAGCAAGAACTTCCCTCTGCTCCTTTCTAGGGTGCCTTGCCTCTTTAGGGACGCGTCTGTCGACAAGACATGAACGAGCCATGAAACAGTGGATTTCAAAATCACGTTCTCGCTGCTGTCTTAATATTGAAAGATTAAAAATATTCCTATTTTATTTACAGCAGCATCCAATGAGAGATTTTCTAGCTCAAATGTGCTACTGAAAGGAAAAAAAAAAAAGAAAAAGATTACTCATCTATAAAAGACAAAATGCTCTAAATACATTGCAAATGGACTCATTCAGTTTATGGACAATGGAAATAGTTGTCCACCACATGGCTACTGCTTGTAACTTGCAGAAAACTGAAACAGGCTGAACTCCATTGCTCATACGCCCATTTTTCTGTTACTTCCTGTTGGTAATTTCGAGTGACGAATTCTCATACAGTGGACATTTAGCCTTGAAGCTTGGGTCTACAATCCTAGAAGTAAACAAAAAGCATCACTGCTAAAATATTTTCTTGAACTAATGTGTCACTCATGTACAACAAATACAAAACTGCAGATTAGAAAGTGGACATTTGATGATAAAGCCAGACTCAAGCCGAAGTTAATTCAGGGTTTGCGTTCTCTCTCAACAGACTGATTCCATGAACACTACGAGCCAAAGTCAATGCAACTTTTGTTTTCGTCGACACTCAAACAAGCTAAGGACATTACTGCTCCCCCTCTCCTGCAGTGAACTCACTCTCTTTGATTTATCAGCCTCTTTCAGCCAAAGGTAGAGAAGAATGAAGCATAGAAAAAATGTTAAGGACCAAGAGTCCATATTTAAAGGCTTAGTAAGAAACTACTCGTCACATGCACACTTCAAGTACAGTGAAATTCATCCTCTGCATTTAACCCATCTGAAGCAGTGAACACATGCATACACACCCAGAGCAGTGGGCAGCCCAGAGCGCCCAGGGAGCAGTCAGGGGTTTGGTACCTTGCTCAAGGGCACCTCAGCCCAAGGCCACCCCATGTCAACCTAACTGCATGTCTTTGGATCGTTGGGGAAACCGGAGCACCCGGAAGAAACCCATGCAGACACAGGGACGTGGGGAGAACATGCAAACTCCACACAGAAAGGCCCTTGCTGGTTGCTGGGTTCGAACCCGGAATCTTCTTGCTGTGAGGCGACCGTGCTAACCACTACACCACCGTGCCCCCCAAAATCAGTGAAATCACCCCCCCCATTCTGATGTTTGATATGAACATTAACTGAAGCTCTTGATCTGTATCTGCATGATTTTATTCTTTGTGCTGCTACCAGTTCTTTGACTGACTGGAGAATAGCATGAATGATCAGGTGTACAGGTGTTTCTGTTCAAATGACCAGTGAGTCCATATATTGGTAATTCATAGTCGGGGGGGAAAAACAGGGGAAACCATCACTGGACAGTGACAACAAATACAAACAAAGCAAAATATGATGAAACTGAAAACTGACAAGTTGATGAAGCTGAACTTCTGATAACCATTGGGAATATGATGGCTCATACAGATCATGATCATTCTGAACCTCAAAAGACATTCTTATGGACTTGTCAAAAAAGTTAAAAAGTCTCTCCTGTGCCAGGACCTGGTATTCCCAGGCAGTCTCCCATTCCAGTACTAACCAGACCCTTAAGACGCATTGGGCGGCACTGATCTCCACTTCTACAGCCCTCGGCCTCTCACCTCTACAGCTAGGGTTACAGTGGGGGTTTAGTCCTCTGGTAACTGCAAGAGTTTGACTCCCCACTCACATCTGTACTGCAGCGTGCTGTGCCAAACGGCATTTTTATGATGTTCTTTGTTATGACCCAAACGTGAGTCAAACTCACGATCTCCCAGTCAAGAGGCAGACACACTCACCGCGAGGCCAGCTCGCAGGCTTATGGACTTAACTTACTTTCAATACAAAGTTGTCTCACTGGATCAGTTTCCAGGATGGCTAACAGAATTTATTGGGTCCTTTTGTGATAATGGTGTTAAAATTGGAGCCTTTGTTATCTCTATTGCTGTGGATCATTAATGACAGCTTACTGCTAAAACTGATGATGTTCTGTTTGTTCCAAATCTGTACTCATTGCAAAGTTTCTAAGCATGGTACCATCTAGAATTCTTTCTCGATAGTTTTTAGTTAAATGGTAGAGCTGACTGGCCATCATTTAGAATGGCTTTATGACCAAGTGTTATGTTTGGCTTGGACTCTCTATGTCTCTAGGTTAAATATTCTGAATATTCTAGGTTGTATTTCTCATTTCTTGTGTCTTGGTAAGGTGGGTTTCAGAACACACCAAGGTCTGAGGTGTTGTATCACTTGTTCAGCCTCTCTCTCCATCTGCCATTTACATAAAGGGTGAGGTTGAAAACTTTCTGAAGTTCTTTTTTTTTTTGAATAGTGTTATTCTCCTGACTAACGCTTCAAGTTGAGAAAGGAATAATAATAATAATGATGATGATTTCATTTATATAGCACCTTTCACAATCCCAAAGTCGCTTTACAGGAAGGAGAGGGAGAAAAAATGACTAAGCAGTAAGAGAGGAAGAGAAATGTTCATGGAAGAGATAAGTCTTGAATTGAGATTTGAAAGTAAAAAAAGAAGAGCAGTCATGAAGAGACTGAGGAAAGGCATTCCAGAGTTTGGGGGCAATGGTACTGAAGGATCTGCCCCCTGTGGTGGAAAGTCTAGTGTGTGGGACAGCAAGGAAGTTGTTGCTAGAAGTCCTTATTGAGTGAGTGCGGATGTAGGGGGGTCAATGAAAGATAATTAAAATGTGTTTTGCAACATTACCATGCAATAAGTTTTGCTAATTTCTTCAGACTTAAGACTTTGGTTTACTTTTTTTATTCTCACTAGGATATTAGCTCTGCCCCACCAAGAACAGAGCTGCTCCGTCCTGCCACAACTCAGCTAGTTTTAACAGAGAGTGGATCAGTTCAAGTGAAAATTTAAAAAATATCTATATTATTATTAAACTGGGGGTGGCACGGTGATGTAGTGGTTAGCACTGTCGCCTCACAAAAACAGAAGGTCCTGGGTTTGAGCCCAGCGGCTGACAAGGGCCTTTCTGTGTGGAGTTTGCATGTTCTTCCCGTGTCTACGTGGTTTCCCCCACAGTCCAAAGACATGCAGGTTAGGTTAACTGGTGACTCTAAATTGACCGTAGGTGTGAATGTGAG
>JAOBAM010000007.1:27380978-27391592 GCA_025212355.1 Notarius kessleri | reverse complement strand
TTCGCCCGTAGTCAGCTGGGATAGGCTCCAGCTTGCCTGTAGAACAGGATAAAGCAGCTAGAGATAATGAGATGAGAATGAGATGAGGTCTCCCCACTATGTCCCAAGTCTCCCAACATAATGTCTCATGTCTCCTTGCAAAAAATAATGAGACAAAAAGTCAAGCCTGAAGACCAATACAGGTATATGTGAGAAGCTGAGAAACTAATGTTGTGGTAAAAGGGTATAATAAATCCTCTCTGATGCAATATGAATGTGACGCTACCTGCAAAGAATTTCACACAATCTACAACTTGTCCCAAGTCTCCCTGCTCTCCCTTACTGTTTATTGCTCTTTGTAGTACTTTTCTATGTAGAAAGGTTTCATTTCATTATTTTTGAAGCATTTCTGGAAAGTACTCTATGTTGAGCCTGAATCTTTTATGAAAACAATATCAGGTTCTGGAGAATAGTCTGTTGACGAGCCTACTTCGTTCACACTGAAATGTACTGCCAGGTTTTTTTTTCTTTTTAAAATTTGGATTCATGAATAGCTTAGATGTCTAAACTTTGCACGATTAACAAATTGAAGCAATCAACATGTGTCTGTGTCCTTGTTTTGACCCTTTTCGTTTCAAAAAGCAAAACAAATGAAAGCAACATACACTGACCAACCACCACACTAAATCCACCATGACTTAGAAAGTATTGCTTTACGTATTTCCTAAAAACAATCCAGTACGGATGTCTCAATCTTTCCCCCCTTCATGAGTCGATATACAGTATTGAGCAATTTTACTTTTAGTTCCAGTCTCAAATTAATCAACAATTTTTTTTTTTGAGTTTGAACTATTTTATTTTAATAGAAATACACGTGTCGGTAAATTACCTGCTGATCCTAAATGACCTCCTGTTCTCTCTGAAGAGGGAAGCATACCTCCAGCACAGATGTTATCGCCTTTAAAATCTATAATCACACACAAAGCGGGTCAAACATCTGGATCTGCACTGTGACACCGCTCATAAAACCACTCAAACCCTGCAATTATTATCCATCACGTCACATCCTGTCAGTTCTGATGTCATGGCCAAACAAGTAACCCAAAAAATTGAAACAGAGGTCTTATGTAACGTCTTGAGGTCTGTGTGTGTGAGCGAGAGAGAGAGCAGAAATGGCTCCAGGCAGCAATACCAGCGATCAGTACCGTTCACCATCCACTATTTATCCAGTGTAGTTTTACTGTAAACACAGAACCCATACACACACTCCCATCTAATGAATACTCTATGGTGCCAATAGTAAATACATATAAGTACCAAACACGGAATACACACACATACTGCGCACACATTACAAACATGTGTGGAGAAAAATCACTGCACCACCTTAGTGGGCGTACACTAAATATTAAACGAAACAGCACTGTTTTCTTTCTTTTCGTTGTTTTTTTTCTTCTTTTTTACAAAACGGATGCATGTTATCACTTAGCAGTGTTCAGAAAAGGATTTCACTGGATTCATGCTCTACCTTAGCTATCTTTTAGCAAACACACTTAGTTACTATGACTACGACTCGTCTAGAGGTTATATAATTATCATATATAAAAGTAGCATTTCAGTCATCGGCTGTGTACAGGTGTCTTTGCGTTACGGTTAATCACGTGACAGGGTGAAGAGTTTACAGGTTAGTGAACGGATTACAGCAAAATCATACAAATTTTTCCTATGTTTAAAGAGCTGGTGTCTATACGAACGGGTCACTTGCCCCCATTCTGCTTTGTTAAATGTGATTGTGCCCCTGAGCAAGGCACTTAACCTTCATCTGGTGTAGAGGCACAGCAATATGTACGCCTCACCCTTTTCCTGTCACTGTGTCGACCCTGATGCACTCCAACGTCCTAGTACTACCATGCTGTAGAAAATCAGAACTTGAGTTTACAGAATATACTTACTAGGGGAACTTTTTTCTTTTCTTTTCTTTTCTTTTTCCAGGGGTTATAGCTTTAATAATATAATAATATAATAATCTCACCGAGTTCCCAAGTGAATTCATGCCACATAACCAATCTTCTTCATGTACGTATTATTTATTCCTTCACCTCATTTTTCATTCTCGAGCATTTTTGATTGAGACAGAATGCAACGAAATGCACGGCCACTACACTTGAGTGATGCATTCTGGACCTGATTCGATGTTCACGATCGAAATAAATCATTACAAAGGGACTACGGACATTAAAATAGCATGCTTCTATACTAGATGTGCAATTCACCAATTCTTATTAATAAGTGTATATTTTTGTGAAGCCATCACAAAAAAAAAACAAAAACATAACGGTGCATATCCTTTGTCATTGCCTTGCAGAACCCGTTTTAGGAGCTCCTGCCTTAATGACTGATGTGCGTGAATGTGCATAGTCTTTGCACTTAGTATTGCTTAAATAGATCTTGAAATGACAGACCAGCTGTTTGGGGAGGAAAACGGCTCATGGCCTAGAGCACTTAGGTTAGCTAGAGACTATGGAAGTCAGAGTGACTGCAAGATTTATGAGCTAATATTGGTAATATTGGTAGCTAACAGTCCCTTGGCAACTACAGATGCTAATTATGTATCAGAAATCGTATTACAGAGCCATTTGAGACCTTAGAAACATACAAGTCTATCTGATAATTCTGTAATTTTTGGATATCGAGGTAACGTTTTGGTGTAAACCTTGTTTTGCTCAATGATATAAAGCGAAAAAAAAAACAAAAGTCAGATAGAACCTTATAACCTCAAGGTGTCTAATTATCTAGAGTGAGTAATACAAGTAACTTACAAACACCCTTTCATTATGCGTCATGTCAGATTACACTAGAAGACCGTATGGCTTTAAAAATGTCAATTCGGAATACTGATACAAGTGTAAAAGGCTTAGAAAGAACAAGGCCATTGTCAGATAATGGTGAGGGATGTGAGGGTGTCAGCAATGCCTAAGATTAGTGGTTTCAAAACTGCAGTAAAGCCTCAGATTAAGATCAAATTTTGTGCTTTAATCAGAAACTCAGTCTCGACCTTCGTCCATCAGTGCACTACAGTAAAGTTAGCCTTTTTAGTGTCTCGAAGATGTTTTACAATACGAGGTAGAGGCATTGGCGAAATCGTGCATATTAGCAAAATCTACCCGGTACTAAAATCTGACCTTCTATAGTTACACCAGTTCAACGAGCTACAATCCACACCCTTTTCCGAATCAAAGAACAAACAAGTCACAGAGAACTGCTTCCTTTCCTACACTATTGGTGCAAAAGTAAAAGGGCAGTGGCGTTCGGATCCCACAAGAGGCACCCAAAATCTCTGTAAACTGATTCTGACAGTTGATGGTAAAACTTTTTGATAATCAATCAATCAATCAATCAATTGTCCCTATGATTCCTGGAGTAAAAGCACCGATTTATGATCAACTCCCTGTATTCCACTAAGTCCACAATCAAGATCAGTAACAAAACCCTGTGATCAGTAACTAAACCCTACATCTCAATCTACAAGTATTTGGGACCATTCAAAAGCATTCTGCAGTTCCTCATAAAACATTACACAATTAACAATAGGCAGCCATAAACAAATACTGTAACAGACTCATGCCAGTTAGATCGAAATCTAATTTTTTTTTACCTATATTACTGAAAGTATCTAACGCTAGAAAAGGGAATGTTATGACATTAGAGTACTTTTTTTTTTGTTCGATTACCATTTTAAGTCAGTCCTGTGTTGGAAAGCTTTGCCTGTGTGTTGACATTGGGAGAGAGGATCCAGTAAAATGATTTCTTGCATTTATAATGTGGCCTGGAAATTTTTTTCAGTTTCAGTGGAATTACTCCAAAATTAGTTCCATCAGAAAGGTCCAGGTATTGTTGTGGGTTCTGGTAACTGTCAACCTCCGCATCAGATCCCAAGTCGGCGTAAACTTTTTATTTTTTTCAGCTCAGTAAACGTTTTTAGATGTTTATGCTTTTTAACCTTCAATGATATTTTCGGATTTCTACTGATGTTGATATTTCTATTGCTGTGGATGTTGTTTTTTAATGCTTGAAAAGAAACGTATGGTGCCAATGTCTCTGGGATATGAACAAGAAGAACAGTGTTCTTTTGGGTGTATGGTCACTGTCACCCAGTTCACTACCACGATCTCCAAATACACCGAAGATTAATTGAAGTTATTTCATTCTCTTGATTCTTTTGCATGCAGTGGAATCGTATTTAGATATAAGGATGTTGCATCTGTACATCTTGTTTGCATGTAAGAGGCAGCCTTTCTCAGCCTGCGTTAGTTAACCAGTCAGTGGAATACCTGTAGTGGTATGTCTCTGTGTTTATGGAGTTGTGTTACAAAGTGATTAAATAGGAATTAATCAGATAAATCTACAGTGTGTGTTAGTTATGCATTAAGAGTGAGATTTAGTAGACTAAAGTTGCCCTCCTTCGTAATAAGTTGTTGAGTTTTTGCTTGTTGTTAGATCTCGATTGTCAGCGGTGTTAAAAGACATGTGGAGGGAGCAGTAATCAGGCAGTGGTTTGGACCTCAGGTGGTGGAAGTTTCCTCCACTCCTGAGGCAGGAGCACCATCGCTGTGGGAGGCCGAATCTTGCTTGGCCTCTGGAGCTGGACCCCCAGTTGAGATGATCTCAGGAACTTTTATGGAGCTTTTCTCAGTCTCTGGAGTTTTTGCAGGGATTACACTCGACTCAGAAGATCCTATATCTGGGGTGGACTCAAGAGTACCATTGGTGGTTGGTTTTGCATCAGGAGTTGGTGAGAGAGCTGGTTTGGGTTCTGGAGTTGGGGAGAGGGCAGGCTTAGTATCAGGAGTCGCAATAGTAGCTGTTGCTGATGGACTCACAGCAGATGGTGTGGCATCAGGTTTGGTTGGTGTGAGATCAGAAGCTGGAGAGACTGCCGTTTTAGTCGGAGTGGTGGCTAGTTTTGAGTCAGACATTGGTGTTACTGCTTTTGGAGCTTCAGGGCTTGGAGGTGGTTTGACTTCAGAAGTGGAAGGTGGTTTGACCTCTTGGGCTGGTGTGGTTTTAGGAGTAGGGCTAACTGCTGGTTTCACCTCAGGTGTCACTGCAGGCTTAGGGTCTGGAGACGGACTCAAGCTCGGTTTCGACTCAGGAGTGGGTGAGATGGTCATTTTTGTTTCTTGTGTTGGTGCCAGAGAGAGTTTGGGTTCAGGAGATGGTGCCGGTTTGAGAGCTGCAGAAACTGGTGTCTCAGATGCTAGCTTCACCTCAGGGGTAGTTGCTGGTTTGGGAGGTGAAGACGCAGTGAGTTTAGACTCTTGTGTGGCAGTAGGTTTGGCATCAGAAGCAACAGAGGAGCTCAACAAATCACTTTCTGCAATGGGTGCTGTTGGTCCCTCAGTATCACTGTCCAGTGGAAGGCCAGCAGTGGTGAAGCCTACTCCTGAGTCACTGGTCTCCAGATTCTTTTCAAGGATACTTGTGTCCTTCGCAGAAACTTCTAGACCCTAAACATTATACATAATGGACAATATACTGTATATATGATGGAAAATACCATGCACATTAAAATACTGTAAATATTCTGAAATATTTCCAGGTTTAGGCTTTATTATACAAACCTTAATGCTGACTTCAGTGCTCTGTGATTTCTCTGTAATATCTTCTTTTTGTGAGAGAGCTGGAGCCTCATCATTGTGACGGGCGCAAGCCTCCTTCACTACCTGCAAACAGACACGGGGCTGCATTCATCACAGCTACAGCGTTTGTGTTGGCATAAATACAATTTAACGGTCAGTGATGTGTGCAAATCTGGCAAATAGGGATGATTTTCTCTTAGCTAAATGCAGTCTTAGATTTTATTCATGACTGAGTAATCCATCCATCCATAACCGCTTATCCTGTGCAGGTTCGCAGGCAAGCTGGAGCCTATCCCAGCTGACTATGGGTGAGAGGCGGGGTACACCCTGGACAAGTCGCCAAATTATTGCAGGACTGACACATAGAGACAACCATTCACACTCACATTCACGGTCAATTTAGAGCCACCAATTAACCTAACCTGCATGTTTCTGGACTGTGGGAGAAACTGGAGCACCCGAAGGAAACCCACGCAGACACGGGGAGAACATGCAAACTCCACACAGAAAGGCTCCCGTCGGCCGCTGGGCTCAAACCCAGAACCTTCTTGCTGTGAGGCGACAGTGCTAACCATTACACCACCATCACGCCCTGACTGAGTAATCCCTCTTAATAAAAGATGCTAATCAATACACTTACATGACCCTTGAGATTTAGAAAGTAGGTCAGTGATGTTAGCTATTAACCATAGCGTGTGTCCATTAAAGCCAAAGTGATATTGATCATTATATCGAAGTATTGGCAGAGGAAGGCCAGTTTGATTTGTTTCTGGATTTGCCGTTAAACACTGGTTGAATCCAGAGAAGCCAGGAATCCAAGAGAACATATTGCTAATGTATGTGGAAGAGGGTGGTTAACGCTTTCCTTTAAAAGTAGACGGCCTTTCGATTTCATAAAATTGGTGAAACTTAGTTCCCTCTAAAATTTCGTCATTGTGATATATGTTTATTTCTGTAATATCTGCAAAAAAACAAAACAAAACAGGCCATTCTATGGCTGGGAAGTTATTTAATTTGAAGGGATTCCCGAGCAAATAAAGTGCATGAAATCGCTTGCTTCGTGCAGTCAAGCAGAAAGAGGAAGTCCGGTGTGCGCATGCTTAATTTCGTCTTCTTCTTTTGGGCATCCAGTGTTGCATTACTGCCATCTACAGGTTTACCTTGACTGTGCAGTGACAGTTACATCATTCTGTCACTAAACGAACAGCTGATCACACCAAGGTGCTCGCTGACCGCCGACATTTATTAGTTTGGTCCTGCGTTTCCTTTTCTTCGCTACATAACATCTATCCTTCTCACTTTCTGTTACTGTAGTCGGTCTTTCACATTTCATTTGCACACTTACGTCCTCCATTTTTCTCTCCTGTTTCAAATTTGTATCCCACAATGCCTTGTGCGAACAGGGAAAGCCCATCACGTGATGCATGACGTAGTATCTTGAATTGGGTTATGGTGAAGCAGGAAAAATAGCGGAGAATGTAGGCTCACACGGCTCTAAATTCATTAATTGTTCTCTTAAAAAAACTAATAAAATTGGAAGTCTATGATTCAAATTCAGTAGCTTTCGGTCCACTAAACAAAAATAATTGGGTGTCAGGGGAAATTCTTTTTATGACCTAAACTTGAAAAATCTGAAAGGCAGTCTAGCTTTAAAGTTGGTTTTATTCCTGTGAGAAGTTAGCACTTGTGTATTGCTCTGATGTCGCAACAATACATTTTTTCTCCAGTTAAGTTCCACCGTAACTCACATAGGTTAGTTTCACTATTAGCGACTGAAACTTTTCCTTTTCCTGCGACATTCAACATTCACAGGTCCAGCGTAGATGTAGTGGAGACTTAATGCAGTAGAGCTATATGACTTGTTTATTCGTTTTCTTCCTCCCCCCAGCCCAGTTGGAGAAACTCGCACTTTCTCTAATCATACTTGCATGATGGATTAACCCCATGCCGATGAGACACTAAATTCCTCCATATGTGCAGAGCAGGAAATGGAATAGTCTCCTGAAATAGCTTCATTCTGTGCATTATCCATGATCTCTAATGGACTGTCAATCACACACGAAGGGTTTTTTTTTTCCAGATCAGACTGTGCTCTGAGTGACAGTGTGTGTGATCTCTTTTGCAGAAGTTACAATAGCTGTGACTTACAATCCAGACGGGACGTACAGCATGGAGGTACACGCATACGCGCGCACACGTACTGTAATGCCTCTATACCACAGAATCCTTAACCACACTGACAGTAGTGCATATTCAAATCACAGGCTTACATTAATGCACTCATTTTAATACATTATCATACTTTCAATAGTAAAAGTTTTCATTTACCATAGAAAACCATGTGTAGTAGTCTATATGGTGAAGATTTCTGTAAAGAGAAATGTTTATTTATGGAAGGAGTCTCCAGTGTCAGCAGCATACACACATCCATATTAGAAAACTGATTGTTCTTTCCTCAAGCTAGATCAGCAATGCCTGCTGACTGAAGTGTGTGTGTGTTAAGACTGGAGGCCAGGTGTTCCAGGTGTCAGGTGAGCTGCAGAAAGTGGGCGGAGCCACATATCTTCACTGCTGCGTGAATGGAGTTCTGTCTCGACCCAAACTGGTCGTAATGGACAACACGGTTCATCTCTTCTCCATGGTGAGGTTTGTTTTATAAAGGAAGATAGATTTAAAAAAAAAAAAAAACTCCAGCAGCTTAGGTTCTTCCACTTTAATAGGAACATGTACCCCTGTGCATTTATCCAATCAGCCAATCACGTGGCAGCAGGGCAATGCATAAAGTCCAGGTAAAAAAACACGCATGTACAATAGATGACCGCATTATTCCTGTCTGTTCCTGTAGGAGGGCAGTGCGGAGGTGAAAGTGCCTTTACCGAAGTTCTTGGCTGCTGTGAGTTCCTCTGGGGCACAAGATGGCGCTGTGGCACCCATGACTGGAACCATTGAAAAAGTATGCATTTAATCGTTATGTCCTGGTTCTCCTTCTTTCATCGTCTTGTGCGCAAATAAATAAATATAATTTTTTTTTTAAACTTCTTTAACACACACTAACACTCATTAAATACATCAAAGGAGGTTTGGGTCTGAAAAATAGCTGAGAATTGGAGTGTTTTTTAATTAAAGTTGCTCATTTTTTCCACAGGTTTTTAAATTGTATAAAGGTAGATATGTCTAAAATATTTGTTTTAGCATAATGGTTATCTGAGTCGTGAGTAATTTATGTGTAATTATTTGTCACCATGTCCGCCTCTCGATCGGTTCGTGCCAAAGACCATCATAAAAATGGTACCTACTGCCATCTGGCAAGGCACGCTGCAATACAGATGCGAATGGGGAGTCAAACTCTTGCGGTTACCAGAGGACCAGCCCCCACTGTAACCCTAGATATTTAATAGGTGAGAGGCTGAGGGCTACGTAAATGGAGATCGGCGCCGCCCTATGCACCACATGGCAAGGGAAGGACTTTGATTTTTGAATGTGTCAGCAATGTAACTCAATACTTCGCAAAGTAAGTGTGTGTTTTCACAGTTTTTATATCAGCACGCTGATTGCGTTTTAATTGCAGCACGCTGATTACGGGTCACCAAGGAGCTCAAGTGCGACACTCTTGTATGAAATTAGTACACAATTAATGTAGATATAAATATCTTACGCCAAATTATTATGGCATGCTACAAAAAAATAAAGAAAACAAATCTGAGTCCTCGTCTCCGATTTACAAGTCCGAATGCAGTCGAATCCGAGTCCAGGTACGAATCGTTAGTGTTCAAGTCCAAGTCGAGTCACGAGTCCTTAAAATTAGGACACGAGTCAGACTCAAGTACTACAAGCCTGTTACTCAGTCAGGTATCGGTATTGATGAGTACCAAAACAAATATTTTGGCCTGAAAAAAATGGCATCGATGCATTATGACTCAAACACCATTGTCTGTTTGGTCATATAACCAGGAAGTCTTGTGATCAACAGTCCAAACCAGGGGACGCTCAGAAGCAGAGTCCATCAGATTCAAACTCAATGGTATCATTATTCAGGATTTTTTCCCCAGCTTGTTTTTACCCCAAAATGGCTTTGATGATAACGATCTTAATTTTCTCTAAAGTTCTGGCATGTAGCAGCACTTTCCGCAACATGTGACCGTTCCCTTTAAGCCTGTGCCACATTCCATGATTCCTAGCTGGATTACAGTCAGGAGACCATGCTGATTTTAGTCAATCGTGAAGAGAACCATCTCGTGAAGAGAGCATCAAGCCAGTTGAAGTATGGTTAAGTTTTTCCAATTGTACCCAATAGAACATTAGTGTGTGTTAGGAGCTGTTCTATTAACCTCTTCTTCCCACTTGAAGTCCAGCTGGATCATGTGACCCAACCAAGGCTGCATCCACCTGCCATTTATGCTTTTGGGTTTGTGTGTCAGCACAAACAGAAGCAGCTACGGACTGTGAAACCTCAATTTGTTTGACTAGCACATGTACCAGGAGTACATGCTTTCATAAAAGTCTTGTCTGTGCAGTTTTGGGTCTACAACGAGTTACAAGTTAAGCGACATGTTAGTGTCATTCCATGTTTGGAGGATGATGAAACAAACAAAAAACATCTGCACTGATTTAATCAATGCAAGCAACATGAAACGTCAAAGACCGTGACCAAGATGAAATGCTTACTGAAAATCAATGAATAAATGAACAAATCTCACCATGACACTGCTGTTTTTTGTTTTTATTTCCCTACACAAGGCAAGAAACAGTAGTGCACACTGGGTATTGTGTTTTGTTTTTTTACATGCTGATCATTTGACACATCAGTATACCAACAATTGAGAACCTAGAGTGCCGACCAACCAACAAACTCTGAAATAATCCAAAACACACAACATATCTGCAAAACTACAGCTTGGTCTGGTCATTTGACAACTGATATTCTCATCTCATTATCTCTAGCCGCTTTATCCTGTTCTACAGGGTCACAGGCAAGCTGGAGCCTATCCCAGCTGAC